>CM039126.1:600000-760085 GCA_022036555.1 Microstegium vimineum | reverse complement strand
ATCCAACTCAAGGCCAAAGCCCAAAATTTTCCAGAAGAAGCCCGAAATTTGGGAAGCGCAGTAAAAGGGCCTTCGCAAAGGACCTTTCGGGGCTCATTTGGCAAGAGAAAATCCAACAAATTTAGCATCCTGTACAACGAATTTAAAAAGTACCGCAGGTTTGAAAACTGACCCCAAAGAAAAGTGAAAAAAGCAAACCCAAAAACCCAAGCACCCAAAACCCCAACCTCAGGGAAAACCCAAAAGGGCAGCCCAAAGGTCGACAAAACCCAAAATTTTGGCAACAACAAAAAGCGCCCGGGTTTTTTCAACGTCAGCAACCAGCCCCAAGTATCCCAAGAAAAGCCCCACAAGTCCAAAACCAACCCCCCGACCAAGGAAACCAGGCAAAGGGGGCCCCCGGACCAGACCAAAAACCGGGAACAAGGGCCCAAAACCCAAAAAACCCGCAAAAGCAATACTTTCTTTCATGGGAAGACAAAGGCCATGCCCCCCGAGACCCCCAAAAAAAGGGCAAAAGAAACCCAGCGGAGGATCAAAAAAGGGTAGTAAAAACTCAGCCTCTGAAAACAACAACCTCAAACCGAGAAGTAAACCACCCCCACCCCCCGACGTGGCAGAAACCCCCAAAAACAATTTTGCCCGGTTTTCCCCCAAGCCAAAACCCCCAAACACAAGTTCACCCATCAACCCAAAAACCCCCCTCCTACTATCCTAAACTTCCTACCACTTGGCGACCACCCAACACCCACCAAAATTCCCACAACCACCACCTGTAGAACAACATCGCAACCAACCCGCCGCCTACTCACATTACTTACATTGAAACGGAACACCCTCTGAAGGGACAAGTCGTCGTTACGAAGCCTTTCCTCCACCACCGACTCAAGCATCACCAAGTACTCAGGGGCCAGTCCCAAAAAGCGAGCCTCACCCATAAAATCAACTCAACACCCACACCCCCTTACCAACAATAGGAATGATATTGCCAATCGCTGGAGGCTCATCCTTGGAATTCCAAACCAAGAGACAAAATAAATACCACCTAAGACTTGTCAACAACGTGGCAGTCGAAGGCCCCGTGTGACACACAGATTGGTCCAGAACACCAATTACCTTCTCCGAGGAAGACCTCAATCTAGAAAGCCACCCACAAACAGATGCAATGGTCATCAAAGCGAACATCGCCGCGTGGGAAATCAGCATGATACTGGTGGACACAGGAAGCTTAGCCGACATAATTTTCGTCAATGCCTTCGGCCAAATGAAGTTGAGCAGGAACCAACTCCAACATCCAGAGTCACCGTTGATAGGATTCGAAGGAAGAAGAATTGATGCTCTGGGAAAATTCTCTTTACCAGTATCATTCGGAGACCAAAACAATGTCAGAACGGAGTACATTACCTTTTACTTAGTGGACATTCACTACCCATACAACGCCATCTTTAGTAGAGGATTCACAAACAAGTTCAACACAACCATTCACATGAGCTATCTTTGCATAAAGATGCCAGCCCTCCATGGCACAATCATAGTGCATGGAAGCCAGAAAGAAGCCAGAAACATAGAGAGGGCAATTCACATAGCACAAAGGAACATAAACTCTGTAGCCACCGAAGAGCCGCCAGACATGCCCAGAGGAAAAACAGACCTAAAAGATCAAGAGGAAACGAATACTCTTCCACTACAAGAGGAAAACCCCGCCGAGAAAGTCATAATCGGGGCAAGACTGTCAGTCGAGGAGGAAGCGCAACTCTGCAACACGCTCCGAGCGAACAAAGACATCTTCGCATGGTCGGCCACCGATCGACAAGGAGTGAGAAGAGACATCATAGAGCATTCCTTGGACGTTAATGATCAGGCAAAGCCCAGGAAGCAGAGGCAAAGGAAAATGTCAGAGGACAGAATCCTAGCGGCAAAAGCAGAAGTCCAAAGGTTGCTTGATGCGAAGGTCATCAAAGAGGTCAAATATTCTGACTGACTCTCCAATGTCATCCTCGTACCCAAGAAGAATGGCAAGATGAGAATGTGCATAGATTTCAGAAACCTCAACAAAGCGTGCAAAAAGGACACCTTCCCTTTACCCAGAATTGACTCTTCTATTGATAAGGCAACGTGTAACACCTCTGGTGTTAATCACATAATTAAAAACTTGATCATGTCATCATATGCATTGAGCATCATTCATTTGTTTGAAAACCTGGATATGCATTGAACTAAAATGAGTTTACTTGTTTATGTTTGAGCAATTGTGTGAATGCAGGTCATCTTTTCAAATTCTAAAAATTCAAATTTAACTCCAAACCCTAATTCCCAGAAGGGGTGGATTAAACCCTAAACATGATTTTCAAAATCTAAAAAGAATTTGCATGTGGTTGTTTAAGAAAAGTTGTAGCTCTCTGTTTGAATTACATTTGTTGTGTTTACATATTTTCAAGTGTTATTCAAGTTTTTAAAGTAATTGAAAAGGGGGCAAATCCTTTTTAAAAGGTTTTCAAATTTCAAAAATGCACTTTCATTTCTAGGCCGAATTTGAAAAAGTGAGTATTGACAAAAATGTAGATCATAAAATTTTGAGCAACTTTCATATTCAAAGTTTTTCATGAAAACCCCTGGAAGCTTAAGCAATTTGCAAATTAGTACCAAGGGTGGTTCAGTCATTTCACCAAACAGCTGCATGGCGGCGTGGAGCTCGGCGCCAACACCTGGCCGGCCACCTAATGAGCTCGGCAAGCGCCTCATGTCCGCAACGCGCGTCCCATCGCGTGTATGGCATCACCGCGGCTCCATTGCCGTCTTCAAAACAGGACGCCATCCACTCCTTGCTCCCTTTCCATGCCGTACTCTTGCTCTGCTCTGCTCCGCCGCGAGTTCCTCCCACGTCGATGAGCTCGTCCGAGCTCGTTAACCACTGCCAAGTCCCCAATCCAATGCCATTGTCTTCGTCTGGACCTCGCGCATCCTCGGGGTGAGTTAGTTGAAGCCGCCAAGCCTGCATTCGCCCAGCACGACTCCGTCTTCCTCGGCTCCGGCGAGAGCGCCGCCGCTCTGGTCCGTTGTCGTCCCGGCTATCCAGGAGCTACATTGCTTTTTCGTCTTTCGTTTCTAGTTCTTGGTTCGTAGCTGATCCTCGTCGGCCTCTCCTTTTCATCTTTGGTGGTCTAGAGCCCCGGGAACGCCGTCGTTGCCGCTCGGCTCCAGTTTATGCCGGCACGGTCTTCGTCACCAGCATCTTCTGCTTCATCTCCGGCCACGTCAGCGAGCGCTTCGTAACCGGGGTGAGCTCCTCGAACTCTCCGCGCGTTTAGTTGTTCTTGTTTCGAGCCGTTGTGCTCTGTCCGCGAGCTCCGCCGCAGTTTATGGTCGTCGCGGCGGTGCGCTCGTCGGTCGGACTCGTTAGTCCATCTTTTTCACATCTGAGTCTTGAGCTAGCTTCACCTAGCCGTCGTGAGTCTGTTCGCGGTGTTGGTTGTTCGAGCGCGTGCTCAGTTTCGTCGGAGCACATCGCGTAGATCTCCGCCGTCCGCCATGTCCGTCGGCGAAGATTTTGCGCTTAGCTCTTGGTTCGTTTTGCGTGCGCTTCGCGTTGTTTGGGGACCGCTAAGCATGCTGGGGTGTCTGGTTGAGCCGATGTTGGCTTGTGTTCGCCGGCGCTTGTGCGGCCGCACGCGGAGTGCCGCCATTGCCGCCGGTGAGGTCTCTACGGTAGGTTTTAGACTCGTTTCTGTTGTGCGTTATGCTCGTAGTTGCTTCCTGAATCCGTCGCGGTGCTTGGTTGTTCCGACGCAAGCTTGTACTCGCCGGTGTACGTGCAGCTGAGCTCGGATCGTCGCCGTCGTCGCCGGTGAGGCGTTTCTGAGGGATGGAAGTAGCTCTATCGTACCTCGTTGGGTTCCGGGCAGCGCATAGAGTCTAGCGCAAGTGTTGGTTGCGCCGTTTGGTCGCCGTCGACGACGCGCCGCCGTGTTTCTTGGTCGCCGGCGCCGCTGCTCTGGCGCTGGGTCGCTGACGCGCGGGCCCCAGCCGTCAGCGACTTAATCAAAGGGTTTTTCCCTTTTTCCTGTTTAAGCAGTAGTGCTTTTTGAATTTTCATTTGTTTAAAATCTATGCATGTTTAAATTCTACAAAAATTTGTGAATGCTCTCTGTGTTGTGTAGTATTTAAGAAAAAATATAACATGTCCATGTTCAATACATTTTTAATCTTGTAAAAATGCTCAAAGTAATAAAAAATGAGTTTTCCATGAATTTTCATGCTCTGTATATTGTTCCAAAAATTCTGAGAATTTTTGTGTGACCTTTATACACTGTTACCTTGTTGTACAAAAAGTTTGGGAATTTTTGGATGAACTTTTATACATGGCTATTTGTTTAATTAATTATAAAATGTTTAGAAACCCTAATGACTTTAGGCTTTGAGTGATTTTGGATTATTTGATGCAAATGGTCATTTGTCCAGTGACAACCACAAGTTGGACATGCTTGATGTAATGTTGTTTACTCAGTTCTTTTGGATATAATTACTAACTTAAATAATTAAGTTAAGTAGGGTTTAATTAAATTGCTTTATAGCCTAGTTTTGATTTCCTTCATGAAGAGAAGTTGTACTCAAGGTTGTAATTTGTTTAATTCATCTTTTAAATGCATGCTTGTATGTGTTGAGCATCATGTTTATTATTCAAGCATCATCTAAAGCATGTCATTATATCGTGTAGATTGTTCGTTGATTGGGTTGGATAATCCCTCTTGTGAAGGGAATTTCTCTCTTGTTGCATCTGAGCCCGAGATCGTTTATCCCTCCAACCAAGGCAAGCCCCGGTGCATTCAAACATTCCTTGTATTTAAAATAATTGCTTTAAATACACTTATGGTTATTCTATTGCATTATGGTACTTTATTCAATTCCTACTTGATGCATAGTCTTATCCTTGTGTTAATTGTACCCTATACCTTGACACTCGTTTAAAGATGCAAAAAAATTTGCTAAAATGCTTAGTTTGCTTAGAACTTTTCAAGTGGGTGATTTCCGGTCACCTACGCATAGCGTATTACTTCGGCAAATGGTTATGTTCTTTTGAGAAAGGGATGTTGTTGGAAGTAATAATTCGGGACCGGGCGGACACGGTGTTTGGGAGCCATCAGCGGTGTCTAGTGAGCGGGTTCTCTCCGCCTGTGTCATTAGGGCCTTGCCATTGTCGCATGACTAGGGTTGTGACTTTGGAGTACTTATCACATACTTTTGGAAGCTGGACTCTGGCTAATCTAGTCTAAAGGACGGTCAAACCGCACTGGGAGTGGAGAGATGGCGAGAGTAGTGTGTACCCTCCAAGTTCGAGGAACTGGATGGAGGCGTACTGTGCTCTCGGGTAGCGGAACCCCGTTCTCGGATAGAGGATCCAGGGAAAGGTAGACATATGTGTGCTTTAGTGTTGTATATGTCGTGTGATTGGAAAGCTCCAGCTGGGATAAACCGGTTCGAATCGTCGTGTTCCTCGGATATGGAAACATAACCCTGTTTTCGTCATCGTAGTTAATAAAACTTAAATTGAATACTTGATGGTTCCCTTTTGTTGATGGTTTATTACCTAGTTATCGATCATAAATCTAGATCGGTACTTGAGTAATCTGATGAATGAAATAAATGAATTTCCATTCTTTTATAAATGCTCATTTATGCAAAATATTTGATTCTTGCAAACCAACCCTTGAATCCTATGACCTGCATACTGTTTTGTCCATCAAATACTTTTATTTGTCGGGTAAGTCTTGTTGAGTACTCCCGTACTCAGGGTTTGTTAACCCCTGTTGCAGATGAGGGCCACAACCCGGTCTGTGTGGCTTCGTGCTGCATGACCGTGATCAATGTGGATGAAGATGAAGAATAAACTGTCTTTGCTTGACTCTTGGGCAAGAGTACTTCGGTTGTTTGTCTATCCTCTATCAGCCGCTTGATGTAATATTATTGTATGACACTAAGTTATGTTTCAAAACTTATGATTTGTAATATGACTTTAAATTTCCGCTACTTTAATGTAAATTAAATTATTGTATTACTTCTGCAATGTTTATAATGAGGAGATCATGTTCGGAAAAAGGTGGAGGGCCCGTTGTAAAGTGGCGACACCTGACGGATCAATTAAGGTTTGGATTATTTGTTGAGATTAAGTGATTAATTCTGGCAAATGGACCCTATCTTAAGAGGTTCTGTCACACAACGCTTCTCCATGTTAAACTCTTTCTCAGGATATCATCAGATTTGACTCAAAAAAGAAGACGAGGGCAAAACTAGTTTCACGACACCCTTCAGAACCTATTGTTTTGTCAGAATGCCCGAAGGCCTAAGAATGCTGGCTCGACCTTCGCAAGAATGACATTGAAAGGGATATGAACAGAACTGTTGTACCAATCCCAATCTGGAGTACTAAACTTCCCTCGGAATCCTGCCGTGAGCTTGCTGTTCTTGTTATGTTCTTGTAGCCACACGCTTGTCTTCCCACTTGGTTTGGTGTACGTTTTTTTGTCCTAGTCCAATATAATGTACTGCCGCCTACCGGCCCACTTTCTTGCCCAAAGACTTTCCATTTGTTGGGAGTCATCTTTGAATGGCAATAAGACAACGTAAAGGCTCTGCCGCTGGCCTTTATTTGTCGTCCAGCTTATCAATCCTTATCCTTTTTTTTTAGCATTATCAATCCTTATCCTTTGACAAAACATGCTAGTACCACATATATAGTTCTTGCTTAGCCAATTTACAGAACTGAATATAGATACTCAGATCGACAGGCAGAGACTAGACAAGAGCCCTGTTTTATAACCCAGACATGATTGTTATCACGCCACGCCTTAACGGCCTAACCTGTCTTTCAAGGCTACCACCCACCCCTTCGCACGTAAATACCACATGCCACGGTTTTAAACATTCAGAAACAACAAGCACTTTAAAACATGTCAAACAATGAAACACATTTGGCATGAGAGTCTGGTTTTGGTCCAGCAAGTATAACATTGATCTCCAAAGTTTCTCCTTGTTCTAGCTGCTCCACTAAGCAAAATAACACAAATTCAGAATATGATTGTCCGAAGCATACAACATCACTCCTCCATAGCAATAGCATCACCGCTCTCGGCGACCTCAACCTTCTGCTTCAGAGGTGTGATCTTGGTGGACAGCACCTCTGCAAACAACAGAACCATGCATTTACTTTATACCCTTCAATATGCCATATCCTGCTATTATATAACAATTCATTAGCAAGGAACTCACCGGTCTGCCCCTTGGTGAAGCTGTATCCCTTTGAACTAGCATAAGTTCTGGGATTCGGCAACTGGTGGTTTCTCAAGTATTCTGTCTTCCCCTGGTAATGTCAATAGGTGTTGGTCAGCAAAGCACTCTGAAGGGTTGATAATAATATATTCATGTTCTATGATTTGTTCAAAGGATATCTATGGCAAATATTAGCAATACAAAGATGCAGTGCTGCAGTTTATTCAATTGAGCATTATTGGAAATTAATGACCCCAAGTGTAAATCAAACAATGTGACAGTCCAGCACATATTACATATATCAAATCAAAGTCAAGTATATGTTGCAAAGATAGTTTGAAAGCTCATTATCTAGCAAGTAAACAATGCATTTTGTTTTCATCTGTTTTTTTTTTCAACATTTGCAGTGAAAATGCATTCTGCAGTATTATTAGTTTTTGTTCTAGTTTCGCTTCAAAAGTTTGCTTCGGCCTTCTCTCTCTTGATGTAATGCATGCATGATGAGTGTTATTATTATACATGGATAGTCTGTGTATACGTCTTCTATTTGTACATCTTGTACTCCAAGCCACATTGGGCTATATATATGAAAGGTCACCCCCCTGAGAGGGTGTGTGGTGTTTCCACATCTCTCTACAGTTGTGCTCTTAAACTTGTATATACACTTGTAAATTTGGCCCTTTTCCAATGGATTTGTGCCAGGGTTTTGGCTGTTTGGCCCTGGAACTCTTTACAAAAAACAGAAAACACATACCTTGGTTATCACGCAGACGTCCACGTTACTGCCACTACCCAGGTCATTGAATATACCGGCACAGATTGCATCAGACACGATCTGTATGCCCTCCTCCCTCTTTTAGAAGATAAAAAACAACTCAGTATTAAACTTTTGTAAATGAAAACAAACACTATCAAATGCATCTTCAACCCACCACAGAAAACAGTACTCCATTACCATCATAGATAAATGCAAGAACTATTGCAATGGTTCACTTACAGTTAGCCCTTCTTTGTACTTTGATTCAAACACTGACATTGCAGCAAGAGAACCAGAACCCATTGTTGCAAAAGGAAGGGTATCAGTAGAGCCGTGAGGATAAACCTGCACATTCCAGAGTTAATGTCGCTACCCTACATCAAACTTTACATACAAATATAAAACAGGTATACTCAGTTACTAACAGTGTGTAGATGTGGTCCAGTAAAATCCACTCCACCAAGAACAAGGGCAGCACTGACATGGCCTTGATACCTAACATAATGGCATAAGCAGGTCAGGTGTTGGCACAACGACATAAAGTTGTAAATGTGCCTGTGAGAGGAGCTCACTTGAAGAGGTGTGACTTCAGTAGTGTAAGAGCAGTTACAACTCTTGATTCGCGGGCGGTTGCATATCGGTGAAGCTGTAGCTGGGAGCTTACGATATCTGAAGTAATAAATGAATCAAATGTCGATAAGGAATTCAACAGAAGAAATGAGAGTGTGAAAAAGCAGCGAGATCTCATTCTTGTAGTCATCTACCTGTAACAGCCTCCGTGTCAGCAGCAGTTCCTGCTCCACAGCAATATATATTGGGCGCCATGAAGTGGATTTTTTCGCAGTTCTTATCAGCAACTATAGGGCCCTCAGTTGCCCTTGTGTCTGCCCCAAGAACAACCCCATCCTAGATATAAAAACATGGCTTAGTCCAACATTAACCTCAATGAATATGGGCAAATGAAACAATGCCCATTCAAACACAATGCTGCAAAGTCTTTCATCTACAGGTACTGGCTGAGAGCACTGGTGTGTATATATATACCAAAAATTGTTTAAAAGTTGTTAAGACAAAATTAATATCCATTAGACTTGTTCAGTTACAAGTTGATGCAAATCAGGATTCAATTAGGATTTGCCTGAGAATCATTTGCGGAGTATTTTTTCGTTAGGATGAAGAGATTTGTATGTATACATTTTCCCCTAAGCTAATACAATGGAAACCAATATAACAAAAGAATGGGGACTTTCACCACTAGGAGGGTGGTTTGCGCTGGACATTTTCCTAGTTGTATCATCAGCACACACAACAATGTGGCCATGTGCGATAGGAAGTTATGTGTACGATTGATATCAGAAAGAATTTTCCAATATTTAGTTGAGATGCTCAGCTTCCTAAAGAGATTTCCAAACCTAACATTAAGAAACAGCAGCACTAGGATGATGCCTACAAAATCAACGGATATAGTAATTGCCGAATACCAAAAGGTATTTCATATCTTAGCACTGGATAAGAGCAACGGTACACATAGTAAAAGTTGCTACACAATTGTTGAGGCAAAATTACCATCATCCATTAGATTTATTCAATTAAAGTTGATGCAAAACAGGATTATAATAGGTAGGATTTGCCAGAGCATCAATTGCAGAGTATGTCTGCATCATCAGAAATTCAGAATGAAAAAATTTGTATGCATAACTTTTCCCCTGAACTAATACTCCTACAATGGAAACCAACATAACGAAAGAATGTGGGCTTTCATCCCCTTGGAGGGTTGTTTTTTCCCAATTTGTATAATCATCCCCATGGAGGGTGGTTTTTCTTCCCCAATTTGTATAATCAGCACGTACAAAAGGAAGTTAAGCATGGGAATGATATCAGAGAGGTTTTTTATTTTTATTAGATGTGTGCACGAGTTCAATTGAGCAGCTCAGCGCCCTGAAAATAAGTTGCAGGACCGAATTAACATAAACGACCCAGCACGAGGCTCATCTCATCTCATGCCAACCAAATTCGCGCACACCGGGTAGCTCTGAACCAGCAGAAGGTAACCACAATAATTGCCAGAATACCAGAAGGCAACACAACGAGAGTAGGTGGCCGCACCTGAAAGACAAGGCCGACGATGGTTGTCCCGGTCTTCAAGAATCCCGGGATTTTGAGCCCGTTCTTCTCCAGCATATTGTTCCGGCGGCACAGGTCGAAGCTGAACCCGCCCTTGGCCGGGAGATCCATGGAGCCCGTCATCGTTCCTGCACCCGCAAAGGTAACGCCACGTATCAAGATCACGGCGAATCGTGTCGCCACGCACGCACGGGAAGGAGTGGGGTGAGATCCAAATACAAATCGCTTGGAGGGTTCTTTCCGCGGCGCAGCAGGAAGGGAAAGGAGGAGGAGGGGCGGCGGCGGTACCTGGTGGATGGATGCTCGTCGCAGCTTAGGTGAGGGGCGCGCGGCGCACCTGATCTAACGTAAGTACGCTCCGGAGACGAGACGAGACGAGACGAGGCGAGGCGAGAGCGGCGGGCGGCGAGGCTTCCGCTTGCAGTGGTACTGGTACCCTTTTTGTTTTTGTTTTTGTTTTTTTTAATTAACTGGAGTTGGAGTTGGATTGGGGGAGAAGAAAGAAGCGACGTCCGCGCCAGTTTTCGTGCTGGGCTTTTGTTTTGGCAAATGTTCGGGGCCGTCAGTTTTCATGGACTTTTTTTTTTTTACGAATATTAGGTGGCATCGTTCAGGACCGTCGTGGGTTCGTACATGGAGGCCTGTTAAGATTCAATTCGCAAGTACTGATTTACCAACCAAGTTTGCTCTTGTTTCAAATCTAAGTTTATGTGTCACAGTCGTCATTGCATGCATAAACCATAGTAAAAATTACATACTCATTAGATTATATATAATTGATTCAACCATGTTAGATAGAGAGACGTGAAGAATAGCAACCCTGCCTCACAGAAGTGATCATATCTAATTGTGATCATATCTAATTGTGTAACTCTCAAGATGAAACCAAATGACCACAACACGGAGAAAACATGGAGCATCACGCTATTGGTAAAGGTTAGTCCTAAACATGATTCCAATCTTCCCAAAAGGTATTTGGTAAAGGTTAGTCCTAAACATGATTCCAATCTTCCCAAAAGGTATTTCTCCCTTGGACGGGAAGAGATAGCAGAGCACTGGAAAATCTTATCACGTTGTATGTCTCTAAAATAAGCGATCCAAGTTCCACCACCGATTATAAAATATAAAATTTGGCTCCCTAAATCATGCGTAAACCAAAATACGGTATCACTGGCCTACTTTTGCAAGTTGGCATCTAGTAAGATATGATGTGTTATTGTAACTAAGATAGTAAACTGGCATATACATCAAAGCCTATTAGAGTACGTAGGCTAGATATATATGGATTTGATAAACGATTCATAGTGTTCCCTAGTAGCATCGTGTTTCAGTTTCTTCTAAAATCTTAGCTGATTTGGCAACCCACAAAAGTGTTGAATACATGAGAAGTGGCATATATACGAGGTTGAGGACGATACAAACAAACACTGGAGAGCATAGTATATATAAGGTATAAGGCGAATCAGATTTACTTGTATCAACAATGTTGTATGTATGATTTTGAAAGGTGTAAATCATGAGGTAGGAAGAAGGGATGCATGAAGAAACTTATATGCTCATACAATTATTGTGCTATTGTGTAAGCAACAAGGGTTTTTTCAAAAAAAAACAACAAGGCGTGTGTGAATACTAGATTTTTCCCTGCAAATGGAAAAATAATTATATATTAAAATGTGGCATAACTCATCCTCAAATTACCCATTAAACACCTAAAATAAAAATATAACATTTCATCTAGTACCTCTCATCGTCTTCTTTCCTAACAGCTTTGGTCGATACTCTAGATGAACAGAGCATCATAGAACATTGACCCGTTGATTAGCTGTAAACTTTGTACATGCTGCAAGATCCAATGTCCCACATCTGCATCGATGAAAGAATATCAGTGATTGAATTGGGGTACAGCACATGTGTAGCGTTTTAGGATCTCATCATAGGTAATACCACTTAGGCATATTTGGCTAAGGCCGGAGGTTGGGACTTGTCCTTTTATTTTTGTTTTCCTTTTAAATTTAATCAAACTTGACCTATGACAACTCAAAATTTGATTTAGTTTATAACAGTGTTTATTATATCAACAAAACAGAACAAGAAGAAAAAGGAACAAGTTTACAGGTCATGATTTGAAACAGAAGGATGGACAAGTGTCACCGTGGGGTGGGACCCAAAAGGCAGGCTGACCAAGGCCACAAACCAAGACGATACCAAACGAGACGAAGCAGCCACAGAAACAGGACAGACGACGACAGATCCAAAATTCCCTGGACGGATGGGGAAAAAAATAAAAAATAAAGCCAGTCAGTCTGTGTATAAAGCTCGCGCCACGGGAGGACGCCGGCAGATTCGCGAAAGCCCATCCATCGCATATTCGCATCGGCCATCGGCGCGGCTGCCACCACCTCGTCGCCCGCCCTCCTCCATCGATCCGGAGAGATTTCTCTTGCTGCCCCCGCAGGCCGGCTGGTCCTCTTCTCGGCCCACTCCGTTTCGATCGCCACCCCCATGGCGGCTTCCGTCCCCAACGGCAATCCCACTGTCAGGTCCGTCGATTTTCTTTTCTCTTCCAGTTCCAACAACAACGACATCGTTGGCTATATTCTCCTCGCCATCGATCCGCGTCTTTTGTTTCGTCAATCTCACTATCCTCCTGTTTGTTTGTTATTATTACTCTGACGCTCTGTAAAGGACAGAACAACGGCGATCTGGGTCGGGTATCAAAAGCTCATTCATTTTCTTTTCTTTTTTTCCTTGTTGGTCGATGATTCGCTGAGTCGCCTGAACAGAACGCCATCAATTAACGTTAGTTCGTTGCAGTTTCAGATTTAACTCCCACTCGTTTATTTCAAGTCTGTGCGTGGTTGGCCAAATATAAAATACTGCCGTTCGTGTGAACTGTGAACTGAATTTTCTGCTCTTTGTCTGAAACCACTGAGTCGCGTGAGTAGTGACTACCATCGAGCGATGCAAGTTAGCAACTTGCAGCCCACACACTTGTTCCAAGTTCCTGATGATTCAAATGTTGGCGATATATGATCTGCAGCTCTCTCGCGAAGACTGTTCCGGTCCAGGCGGTTCTGTTCGACATCGATGGGACCCTGTGCGACTCGGACCCCCTCCACCATGTCGCTTTTCAAGAGCTGCTTCTCGAGGTACGTTGGATTGGATGGATGGATTTCCTCAGCCTGCGCACGCCTGTTTCTTACTTTCTTTAACCAACAAGCTGTGATTTGATTTGATTTGATTCACCAAATGCCTGGCATTCGCAGATCGGGTACAACAATGGTGTGCCGATAGACGAAGAGTTCTTCATCAAGAATATCGCTGGGAGGAGCGACGTCGAAGCTGCCCAGAATCTGTTCCCGGATTGGCCCCTTGAGAAGGGGCTCAAATTCCTGGATGACAAGGAAGCGAAATACAGAAGGTACATACTTGTGGTTAATTTCCTTCGCTTCATCAAGATAACTGAATGTCCTCGCAGAAAAAGATAACTGGATGATTCAGAGAGTCAGAGTGTTATCCATTATTACAGCAGTAAAACTCATTCGTGTACCATATATATAGCACATAAAACCATCGAATGGAGCCATGTCACATGAAAAACATCCATTTGCTACTCAGAGTGATATCAGCACTTGGTACTACACTAGGTTGTTGAGGGTTTTGTCATTTCTTACAGAACCCGTTTGCTGCTGAATGTGATCCTTTAATAATCATCGCATTACATATTACATCAGAGAACTGATAGGTTTATTAGTCATTATGATGACACGATGGGCTGAGTATTTCTAGTTGTTCCCTTGTTTCATTAGTTTGGCAAAAGAGCGCTTGGTACCTGTAAATGGCCTTGGGAAAGTGGTCCAATGTGTCAAAGATCATGGGTACAAGCGCGCAGCAGTAACAAACGCCCCAAGGATCAACGCGGAGCTGATGATCTCCCTTCTGGGCCTGTCAGACTTCTTCCAGGCCGTTATCATCGGAGGCGAGTGTGAGCAGCCAAAGCCTGCGCCGTACCCTTACCTCAAGGCCCTCAAGGAGCTTGAGGTGTCTGCAGAGCACACCTTCGTCTTCGAGGTAAACCAAACACAACTTTGTTACTGGGATTTTGTGATCTGATGATTGTATCATATATAGTAGTAGTCACGGATATGAGATTTTGGTTGGGGTTGGTGCAGGACTCTCCTTCTGGTATACGGGCAGGCGTCGCAGCAGGAATGCCGGTCGTTGGTTTAGCGACAAGGAACCCAGAGAACTCATTGCTGGAAGCAGGAGCTGCGCTGCTCATCAAGGATTACGAAGATTCTAAGCTCTGGGCAGCGCTTGAAGAGATCGACAGAGAGGAAGCTAAGCTGAAGAAGGGCAGCGCATGATATGAATATGATATGATGATGATGATGATGAATAATTGATTAAATAGATTTATGGCCGATTTAATTTGGCTCGAATACATTTCTGTTCCTAATTATGCTGCAACTGTGACTGAGTAACAGCAGAGAGAGCTCATCACGATAGTTTTTTAGACTAGTTTGGTATATTATTTCCTTTTTCTTGATGGAACAGAAGACCAAATAATAACTCTGAAATCTTCCGTGAGCGGTTATGATTGTTTGGTGGATGCGAGTATGGGACTCACTCTGTGACAATGACAAAGCTGTTGCACACTTGTTGCGTAACCATCTCTGTATTAATTTGTTGCTTCAACAGTCTTTGTGGAGTAGTCTTTAATCTGAAAGAAAGATGAGATGTTGCATTCCCTCACTCCCAGAAAATGTGTTGAGATGCACCATGCTGATTGTCAAATTCATCGTTTTTTTTTTGTCCATTTTTGAACTGTAGCTGTGGCTATTTGAAACCGTGTTGAAAGTGGTTTTCTCGGGCTATGCAGCATTTTGTCGTGGGCTCATAATCATAAGCGAGCTGGAAGAAGTCAGAGAGTCTAGAAAATAACAAATTTGAACGCAGTTTGGAAAGGCATGCAGGCACAGGTCAAAAGGTAGACAAATGTGGTCATATTAGTACTGAGGAACATGAGATCAGGCCTGGCAGTAGCAGGTAGCAGCCACCAACCGCGCCAACTGAACCACCAGTACAAAGAAGAATCCCCACCAACCAAGCCAACCCCTCCTTTTCAGTCTTCTCCTTGGCCGTGTTTAGTTTCCAAATTCCTCCCAAATTCCACTAAAAAAAGAAGATTCCCCATCACATCAAAATATTAGCACATACATGGAGTATTAAATGTAGATGAAATCAAAAATTAATTGCATAGTTTTGTTGTACGTTGCGAGACGAATCTTTTGAGCCTAGTTTGAGAATTTTTAGACAATATTTCATAAATAAAAACAAAATGCTACAGTGTACTGGGAAATCGGTACAGTGTCCAGAACCGCCGATTCGACGAGGGAACTAAACACGGCCCTTATATAAAATGTCCAGGCAGCATCAGCAATGAACACAAAACCCAAAGAAGTACCCCAGTTTGGCATCCAGCAGCAACCGGCCATGGAAAGGTAATCCTGGCTACAATCACATCGTCTAGGAGTATTTTCTGCATGATTTCATTCAGTTCTATTCCTCCCAGAGAGACAGAGACTGTCAAGATTTCATTTCAATCCAACCAAGTTCTCAGCAACCATGGCCTCCCAGCTTCTCTCTCTTCTGTGTGCGTGTGGTTGCAGCAGTGGGATCGACAGAGTGGCTCCCCTGGAGGCCGTGCTCTTCGACATCGACGGCACCATGGCCATCTCCGACCCGTTCCACCACAGGGCCACCTCAGAAATGCTCCTCAAGGTGGGCTACAACAACGGCGTCCCCATCACGCCGGAGTTTGGCATGGCGAACATGGCCGGCCGGAGCAACCAGCAGATCGGCAGCTTCCTGTTCCCAGACTGGGACCAGGCGCGGCTCGACGCCTTCTTCGCAGAGAAAGAGGCGCTCTTTGCCAGGTACGCCGGCGAGGGGCTCAAGGAGATCGCCGGCCTCACCGCGCTGTGCCGCTGGGCCGCCGACCGCGGGCTCAAGCGCGCCGCCGTCACCAACGCGCCCAGGGCCAACGCTGAGCTCATGATCTCCATCCTCGGCCTCACCGACTTATTCCAGCTCGTCGTCACCGCCGAGGAGTGCGAGCGATCCAAGCCCTTCCCGGACCCGTACCTCAAGGCGCTTGACCTGCTCGGCGTCTCGCCGGAGCACGCCGTCGTGTTCGAGGACTCCACCACCGGCGTCAAGGCGGGCGTTGATGCTGGGATGCCCGTGGTTGCCATCGCCGAGGAGAGCCGGGAGAGCAAGCTTCTCGACGTAGGCGCCACGCTCGTCATCAGGGACTACAAAGACCCCAAGCTCTGGGCGGCATTGGACAAACTGGACACCACCACCAAGCCTGAAGCTGCTGCTTTGGCAAATGGAATTCAAACACAACTGTAGCTGAGGGGCACAAGTACTACCAGTAGCGAAAAACAATTTCTTGCTATATTTCACTTTCACGCATACTTGAGAAATTAGAACTCATTCGTGTATGATGTATCTTGATGAGATGAGGTCATACAAAAGTGCCTTTAGGCCAGGCTGTTACAGATAAGTGAAAACAAAACTGATTGCGAGAAAATGCAGAATTCTATGTCTATAATCTATTCTCCCGTAAGAGCTTCAGACGACATTATGCGCTTCAGAAATGGGGGTAAGCTGGTGACGGTGCACACTCCTTGCAAACATCGTACAGAATACATTTCTCACAAGGTCCTCGTATACACACCAAGATGGAGATGTGGATAGATCAGTTTGATGAGTATTCCTCTGACAATTCCTCGTAATGTCTGATTTGCTGCAGCAGAAAAGAACAAGATCAGAGGTCAAAATAGGCGAGATTGTAGCACAATGGCGAGCATCAGGAAGTCATTCTGGTGTTTGCCCATACCTGCTCGGATACTGATGGCTTGATCTTCGATAGAGCACGTTCAAAGTGTGAGATCTCAATCCAACGAGATGAACTCAGCGAGGATGTCCCGTTCTCAATGAATTCCAATCTCTTATCCAACGCTGCCATGGCTGCTTCATCGACCTAATGAAAGAAGCATATTAATTTGATACAGATGTCAATTAAGCTACCCATCTCAAAGTAAAGCAAAGCAAAAGGTAACAACAGGGAAAACAAAGGAATGCTTCATTGTGCAAACTGAAAGACTAGTGCTCCTTTTGGACAACTTAAAGAACAACTGTTCAATGAAATACACAAATATTACCAGTGATGCTAGGTCGGCACCAGTGAGATTGTTGCACTCAGCACGGTGTGCAAGTGCATCCAAATCAACATCAGTCGAGATGGGTTTGCTACGAGCATGTGCTTTTAATATTGAAACCCGCTCGTCTGCACTAGGTACAGGTACATAAAGTTTCTTTCCAAATCTACCAGGCCGCAAAACAGCATCATCTATCACATCAATCCTACACCAAAAAAGAACTGCAGGTATGATAATATATTCAGTGATAAATAAACATGTAAAATGGTAGACCCGTCAGCTGCTGACAATTACCTGTTTGTAGCTCCTATCACATAGACACCTTGTCGTTGATCAGCACCATCAAGCTCGATAAGTAACTGTGAACAGAAGAATATGAATAGCACACAACAGAAAAGCAATGCAAAGGAATGAAGAAGGCAGGTGCACAAACTAGTACAATACTCAAACCTGATTTAAGAGACGTTCAACAACCCATCCTCCCTCTTTCCCTCTTTTTGTTGTCAAAGCATCAACCTGCCACATATATGGAATAAGAACTTGAACACCATACCAACAGAAACAGCTCTCCAAACCATGTTGCTTGATTACTAAGTATAATAAATGCATCAAACACCCCAAACTTGTTTGAAGCAATTGTCAAAGCATCAACCTGCCACATATATGGAATAAGAACTTGAACATCATACCAACAGAAACAACTCTCCAAACCATGATACTTGATTACTAAGTATAATAAATGCATCAAACATCCCAAACTTGTTTGAAGCAATCAATACAGGTTTTCCTCAACATAATGTATATGTATTACAGATTTACAGGGCAAGCTGAATGTGATCTCTTACCTCATCAAAAAATAGGATGCATGGGGAGTTAGTCCGTGCACGAGTGAATATTTTCCTAACTTCCGATTCACTCTCCCCAACATACTTGTTCAATAGCTCAGGCCCCTAATGAACCAGAAAAAGGAAAAATCTTAGAACTACTTTGTATGGTTTTGAAAAGCTGATGTGAAAATATGAAAAACTCAAACATCCACCACCTTGATGTAAATAAAATTAGCCCCTGCCTCATGTGCCACCGCTTTTGCTATTAGTGTTTTCCCACAACCAGGAGGTCCAAACAGCAGGAAGCCAGCTTGCATATTCACTCCAAATACCTTGAAAAGCATGAAACAAAGAGGGCATGAAAACAATACTCAAATGTATAAATTATTACATATTAAAGGGAAAAAACAGTATGGATGTGTATTTACTTATCAGAAATAATCAAGTGCTCTCAACTTCTTACGGTATCACAATAGTAGATGGGATTTACTAGACAAAATACAAAAGTAAGAATTGTAAAATAAACTTCTCTGGGGCAGTAGATTCAATTCAGCATTCACCTCATAGTCTTCAGGATGCTTGATACGACGAATAATGCAGCGGTCAAACTCTTTTCTTAATGAATCAAGACCACCAACATCATCCCATGTGACATCAGGGACAGAAGAAAACCCTTCTCTTCTCAAAGATGGTTGAACCATTTTTGTTGCTCCCTTAAGATAGTGAAGCGAAGATTATTAAAATTGATAGTCCACGGATAGGATAAAATCTAACAACAGCATAGAACTAGAGGGAAAGGCATGCCCATGATATACAGAGGTGGCACGAAAAGAAAACAAATCTATCATGCTGCAAACAGTAGCAGCTTAGATGGCACAAAATTAGAAGTGAAAAATACAAAGTTACTGGGGAAAGCATGTCCTAATTAACAAAATAAGAATATATAAAGGTTTTGGGGAAATTGGATCAAGGCATAATCCAAATATAGATTACACCAGATGAAATTAACAGAGTTATTGGACGTGTGCTGTTCATAGAAAAGGTGCAAACCTTACCTCAAAGTCATCCATGGTAATATGTAGTGCCTCCACCTCACTTTCATCCCAAGGTTGTCTCCACCAGTCATGCTTGCTACTACCGTCATGCTCACGGCGATACTGAGCTCTTCTTTCATCAATTATTCTCTTCATTGCTAGATTCCCTGCTTTATCCACTAATGCCTTCAAATCAGCACCAACAAAACCTGGTGTCGCCCTAGCTATCTTGAACAAGTCAAATTCGCCTTCAAGTCGAAGATGCTGAGTAAGCATCTTCAGTATTTGTTTCCGTGCATTCTCATCTGGAACACCAAGAGATATCTCTTTGTCAAACCTTCCTGGCCTTCGTAGAGCTTGGTCCACAGCATCAGGCCTATTTGTGGCTCCAATGACAATAACATAACCAGGTTTCTTTTCAGATGATTCAGCATCCGAAGTGCCACTGCCCGATCCAATATTCTGGTGGAATTGATCCATGCATGTCATTAACTGAGTAACTATACGCCGCTCCATCTCGCGTTGTAGATTCTCCCTCTTGGATGCAATTGCATCTATCTCATCAATAAATACAATCGAGGGAGCAGTCCGATAGGCCTTCTGAAATAAGCCCCTGATGTTTTCCTCAGAAGCTCCTGCAAGAACATAGGCGTAATGAGGTGGGCTCCCGCATGAATCCTGACAGAATTTAAATTTATCCTTGTGCAGGGTTGAATTTGTAATTTCGTATAGCCACAAAAAGAGAATAATATATCCTCCCATTTGTCGGCTAAGCCATAAGGGTGGCTGCAAAGCTGGATCAATACTAGCTCTTTCGGAAATATATCCTCACATCTAAAATTTTCAGCAGCTATTTGGTATGATTCTGATTTCATGATGTTGTTAGTAACAATATACGATTGGCTTATTGAGCACTACACCAATATTAGGAAAACCTTGTTCAGATATTGAGTATTGACAATGCCTAACAAAGCTCATCCTATTTCATCAATTCCTAGATTATGCAAAAATATTAGGAACACCAGTCTTCCACAGCTACAGCTACATTTAGTATGCTAAATACATGTCTTCCTTGCAAGGTAAAAAGGACAGTTAATTTTAGAACCTGCACTGATGATATCTAATCAAGCAAAGGGCACAGGCAGCAAGCATATTCAGAACCAAACATGACTAGCAGCTTAAACTCATTTGTCCAAAGGGTTACTCTAGACGAGCAAAGCATCAAGCTTTCTCCCCGATTATTTCGATGCAAGCAATGAGAAAACATACCAGACACCCCAGATACGACTTCTGGTGCGGAGATCTTGTAAAAGGGGACGCCAGTCTCATTGGCAATGGCATGGGCAAGGGTGGTCTTTCCGCAGCCGGGCGGTCCGTGTAGCAGCAGCCCCGCGACAGGCCTGACTCCAAGTCGGTGCGGCAGCTGAGGATGGCACAGGGGCACAACCACCTCCATCATGAGCTCCTCGATCACCGCCTCCATCCCGCCGAGGTCGGCGAACCTGGGCCCCTTATCTCCTCTACCGAACCCTTCAGCAACCGAGGCGGCCTCTGGCTTGGCGTCGCCGCCGCCGCCGCCGTCGGCCGTGATTAGGCGGCGCGGCTTCTCGGTGGTGACCTCGATCTCCAGCTGCTGGTTCCGCTTGGGCGTCTGCGCGGCGTACCCGGAGCGGAGCATGGACTTGGTGACGTCGTAGGCGGGGGCTTGTGGCGACTGGTGGGCGGCAGCGTCGGAGACGGAGGTGGCGGAGGAGGTGGTGGCGTGGGCGTCGTGGCGGCGGCGGCGGCGGGAGGCGGAGGAGCCGTCGGAAGAGGAGGAGGAGGAGGAGGAGGAGGAGGAAGGGGAGGAGAGGATGGGGATGGAGGCGAGAGCGCGGCGGACGGAGGCGACAAAGGGCCCGTGCTTCTGGCGACCGAGCTCCGGGTGGTGGATGCGGAGGGTGTCGGCGACGTCCTCGGCGGTGGCGCCGCGGCGGGCTAGGCCGCCGTTGAGTATGTGGCGGTGGAGCTTCCACTCGAAGGACGACAGCTGGGAGCGGCCGTTGCCGGCGTGGCGCGGGCGCTTCGCCATGGGCGCCATGGCTAGGGGACGCTACTCCCGCGTGCGACGGAGAGGAGAAAGGCGAGAGGCGGAGGGGTCGGCGGCGGCGGCGGCCTGGCCAAACCCTTTATCGCGCAGTCCCGCGGCCGCAGCGTCCAATCCAACGGCGGGCGGAGCTGGCTGGTCTGTTATGGCTGGCTTTGTGGTGCAAGGCCCAGAGAAAGCCCAGATGAAGCTTTGAAAGGCCCAATCAACATTTGTGCAAGGCCCAGAGACCGCCACAACTGTTACCAAGATTTTTTTTCTGTAAAAAAAGATTGGTTTTTTTAGGGTTCACAATAACTAGAAACCTGTCGTCTGTCGAAAGGTAAAAAAGTAAAAAACTGATGCTGATTCTAGTTCTAGATAGAAAATTTTACAGTGATTTTCCTTCTTTTAACTAGACTAGATAGAGAAGAGTAGAACGTACCATCTCTGAGTATGCTTGTGCCAACACGACTAGATAGAGAGTGAGCCAGGAGGCCTGACGTTTCTCTAGGCATGCAGGCGCAAGTTGAAAGAATGAAAGGCAAGTTCCATGCTAGGCATGATGATGCCACAGCGGCCGGCCCAAATCTACGATCCATCTGCTGCTGCTGTGCAGTTGTAAGTGTAAAGTTCTTAGGGATCAAGCAAGGTAGCTAGGAGTACCATATTGTGCATATATATGCATTAGACTTGTGCAAAAGAGCAATTATTCCAGTCACTGCGGCTTGTACATACTGTCATGTGACTGGAATTGTTAAGTTGCATTAGACTTCTTTCTGTGTTCATTCTTTTCTAAATTTCAGTTTTCCCTGGACAGGACAGACGTGTCATGATTTGATTTGTTTAAAATCAAATTTGACAGATTTCGGCTTCACAAATCTGTCATCAGATGTAGTATTGAAATTCTATATGGTTGATCGAAGAAAGCCACGTACTGGAACTATGCTTGCTCCTCTGTATACAAGCAGAACAAGTCACTTATAGTACAATTTTAGTACATATATAGTGAGTATACCCCTTGGCCCTTGCCAAGATCCAAGGAAGTTGGTCCATCAAAGAAGATGATGCAGATGCAGTGCAGTACATGCAGGGCCCAAAGAAAGAGGACATGTTCTGTCCGATGCTTCATATCCCTGCGCCTCCAAACTACTGTACTGTATAACACAACCCCTTTCAGTGGCCAAAAACAAAACAGAAAACAGAAAACAGTCGTGACTAAATATGCTTGGTTCAATAGCAGCATCCCTCATCGATCGGGAGCTCAGTATTGAGAAGGCTGTTGGATCAGAACTGGATTCATGCATGTTGAGGGAGACCTACTTAAATAAATAGATTCATCAATTCCCACGTGGTGCCGATGCTTATATTGATCGATGACATAAATGGGGGCCTTGTACTGAATGAATTGAAGGCAACATCCGAACTGCGGATGATGTGGGGTGAGTGCGTGACTAGAGCAATATATTAATGTTTCCTGTGATTGCTTGTCAGAATTTGGGGCTGATTCATAGGCCGGATTTGCAGCAGTACGATTTGGGAGAGAGGACAGAAGAAGGGCTGAAGCGCCCACGAGCAAGATGAGGATCATCGATTGAGGACTTAGCAAAACGGCTCTGCAAAACTAAGAGCACTCATTGCCGCCATTCAGTCTACTGAATATTCAGTAGAGTCTTCATTTGAAGTAGTACGTACGTAGTATCTGTTTTGTCATCCAGAGCTTATGAATCGACACAGTAGTAAATACAAACACTGAAATCTTGAATTGTAGCGACGATGAAACAGATCAGAAATTGATGGATATGCAGTCATTATATATAGTACGGTCTATATATCCCCCGACCCAGCTAGAGCTAGCCCTACTTTCCCCCTCTCATGATTCATGAGCCCAACTCTGGTCTGGCCCAATGTCAGTGATTCTGCCTCTTGCACCTAGGAGCCATCGTCGCCCGCCGTCACAGTTGCGCGTCGCGCAGTTGCCTCGACGCCCGCGCTCGCACCGGCCTCGCCGCATCCGTCGACCATTGTTTCTCAGTGCCTCGGTCTCCTACTCTCCCTCCTCCTTCTCCTGCTTTGACAGGTCCACCGGCTTCTGCCGCGGCAGCACCATTGCCGTGGAGGTTGCCCTCGCGTCCATCGATCGGTTGGTCCGCTCTTCTTCCCCTTCTCCATTCGCTTACCTCTGGCTGATTTTTCTTTTGGTCTTACATAGGTTTGGGTTGTACGTTCTCTGCTTTGATGGCGCCGCGGCCTGCACACCACGCTCCTCTGGCTCCTCTGTGGTCGGCATGGGCAGAGCAGATCTGTCGACTGCCGTGCCTCCGGCGCTGCTCGGCGTTCGCCACAACTACGCCGCTGCTCAACAACCGGCCAGAAAGGTGGCTCTCGCATCGTCATCCCCACCCATCCGCCGCAGCGCCAACGTGTCGTGGATACGTCATAGCCATGGCCCTCCAGTATCTCCATCGCCATCTGGTTGGGCACATCCAGTCGGGGATAGAAGCCGACTGATGGCGCTGTCGACTCGCCGTTACCCGAGAAGAAATCAGACGCCTTTGGGAGCGTCTGCAGACTCCTCTTCTTCCTCACGTCGCTCAGATCGTCGCCAACGCGCGTCTCGGACAGACCCACCACCATAAACCCGTACCCGTTCGCTCCGGAAGCTCCACCGTCGCCGAATCTGATTGTCGTGGGTCTTCCAACCGTGTCCTCGAGGTGATCTGCTCAATCACCTCGGCGAGGTCACCCGCGTCCTGTCACTTGCCCATCCGGCGTCGCTCCCACGCATACAACCTCATCTTCCGTTTGGCAGAGTGGCAGGTAACAGCGCAGCTATTTTCTTTGCTTCTTCCCTTTCCAGTTGCATCCGGCCAGCTACATGCATTTTCTTGTGCAGGAATAAGCAGATGAGGCCGAATTGCCAATGCCACGTCTCCAATCCCTCACCCCCATTTAGCTTCTTGCAGGCGTAACTCCTAACCCCATTATTACGTACTGTAGTTTGTAATTTTCCATCAGCAGGCCCTGCCATCGTCCACTACATGCTTCGTTCACAGTTTCACACACATGCTCTGGTTTCATCTGCGTATACTTGCTGATCTATCAGAAATTTGTATGCTTGATTTTTGTTTCTACTGCCTGCTCTGATCTACGGTGATTTGCTATTTTTCTGTATCCAGTATATGTGCAGGTTCAATGATGAGGAAGGATCCTGTTAGGTGCTCCCAATCAAACCGACATATAATTTCTTCTACTGTGGTCTTTAGGTATTTCTCTTCTTAATATTATATTCCTTTTTGCTACAGCTTACAAAACTTTCAGAGATATCACATCATGCCTACCGGTGGATCTGCAAAATTATTGAAGCCATAGCCATATATCCTCTGCCTCCCTTTGTTGCATGTTATTTCCAAATTCTGGTTGATAGTTGTAGAAATTGGCTGACGAATTTGCCTTTATCCTACTTTGCAAGGATGTGATCTTTAATTTCGTTCTGTGCCAACCATTATTACCAGGTTGACAGCCCCACTGTTTAATCCAGTTTGGCTAACTGTACAACCTGTTCTTCTTCCCTATACCCAACTTATTCTCAATCTTTGTCTCTAACCCAAGATAAATCAGGTACAATAAATTAGCTAACTACTTTGCTATACTGTGATTTATGTCCCGAAATTATGTGATATCAATATCCACATGGTTATAGAAGAAGGCTAATTTTTCATATCCTTTAGTTTTACAACAACCTTTTCTTAACTTTGCTTATCACTGCTCATGAGACATGACTGCAGCTGATATATGTGCTACTTACAAGATATTTGTTTTCAGTTTGTATCTTATACATCGATGCATTACGGGATGATTTATTACTGCGAACATATAATAGCTAGATTTTTGCTTCTTTTCCAGATTTGCTGGTCTGCATTGATGGTTCCATTTCTGGTTATAGAAAAAATGATGTCATAGGTGATATGGGTGCTCACACACTCTGTTCAGGTGAATTGGCTGATTGTAGAAAGATTGTACTCCATTTTCATCTCCTAGAGTGTCTTACAATTTACACAATGCTTTTGTGCTTCCTTTGAACATAGCGTTACTGATCGGGATACCCGGATTGTATACATTGGTAAATTATATCTTTTTCATTTATGATTTCTTTAAATGCTTTATGTGTTAAATGACCTGGTTCAGATAAAGGTCAGCAAATAATACTTATTCATACCACCGATTATCTTTTCTGACGATGATTGTTTATTTTAAAAGTTAATCCTCTTCAGTAGTAGACATGTGCAGTGGACGTCTCATGTATTAGTTTCTGGGTCCACAGAATTTTGCTTCAAACAATAATGTTAGTTGTCTGTTTAAACTAGAATTTTTAAACCAGGATGTCATTCCTTTCCCAAAAAGTTAATATGTACATTGATTGTAGCGCAACGTAGTCGTCTAGATTTACTGTTGTTTACCTCTTATGTTGTGTGCCATGTGTCGCATCTCTAAAAATATAAGAATGGATAGCCTGCATAGCTATAATCAGTTTATAATTTGGGTGGTGTTCTCTATGATTTGTGTTATTTTCATATTTCCTGGAATTTTGACTACAACCCTCATGTAGTGCATGCATTCTTTGAATCCGTCGCCTTAACTGTATAATATAGGGTGTCATGGTCTGCAGCAACTTAGTTTTTTTTCTCTTCCTATATGCAGATTGTCAATTTCAGGCCGTTGCCCCTACAATATTTTAGAGAAAAAAACAAAGTTTAGAGGTTCTGTGGATTCATTTTTTCTTTGTGTTATAATTTGCTTACATTTTTTTCACAGGCCATACATATATGTAATATATTGTTTGCAAAACTGATGAAAGATCCACTTTCCTGGATCTAATATAACCTATAGTGTGTAACATAGGAAGCCAATGCAGATTATCAATTTCAGCTCGGGTTACTCCTACAATATTTCAGAGGACAAAAAAAGTTCAGAGATTCGGTGGATTCATTTTTTCCTTTTTTTTCTTTGTGTTCTGATTTGCTTACATTTTTCTCAAAAGAGGTACATATATGTAATCAAGATATTTTTGAAAGGCCAATTTTTTTTGAAAGGCATGTAATTAAGATATTGTTTGTGTTAGTTATAATACTGATGCAAGGACCACTTTACTGGGACTATAGTGTACGTGTAACATACAAAGCTGATGTATGTTTTATATTTTGCTTTGTAGTATACCAACTTGCTCCTTCAGTTTGTTACAGTTTTTATTAATTCATGCTCATCAGTGATTAGCAAAGTGATCTGTACAAATGGATAGAACTAACGAATAGATAGATGGCACCGAAACCTATACGGGCGCAGCGAAGCGCGCCTGTCGTCCGTGTGTGTGTCTCTATATATATATATATATATATATATATGCCCCCTCCGCTCATCCATCCATCCGATCCCCTCTCCCTCTCCGAGTCTCCGCTTATCGGCATCATTGGTGGAGGTGTCAAGGTAACAAACCGTATCCCACGATCTAACTGCTTTATTATTGGCATTTTGGCATTTCTGATTTGATTTACTTTCATGTAATTTAATCGCAGCGGTGGTGGAACACGAATGGGTGACGATCACCGACCCCTGAATCTCGAGGTTGAGGACGGTACCAAGCGGAGGAGGATGATGTCGGCGGAGCCCAAAAGCGACTCCAGCAGCAGCCGCTCTATCGCCGGCGGTGCCGCGAGCGATGGCGTCGACTTCCAGCAGTTGTAAGCCGCATCGCCCGGGAGGAGCTGGACCAGCAGGCGCGCATCACCTGGGAGGAGATGAGTCGCGTCGTCGCTTGGGAGCAGCGGGACCAGCAGCACCGCGTCAGATATGGGAGGAGATGGAACGGGGGGCTCGCATCAACCGGGACAAGGAGGAGAAGGCGTGGCGCATCAAGCTACTCGCCGACGTCGCCACCATCCAACGCCATCTGCGCCGCCTCCTCTGATATCATCGATCCGTTTGGGATCACCAGTCTGTATAATACGTACTGTATATATTCAGAGATGTTCCATCCTGAATCTCGCCACCCGCAGCAGATTCATTATATAAATAAGAGTGATGAGAATGGCAGTTTTATTTTAGAGAATTCGAAATCTACTTTTAGCTAGCTAGACTTTTGGAGTTGCTCACAATTCTTAAGTTATAGCTTTCCACACGTACGGAGAATTTAAATGTTCACCATGAGATGATCGGAGAGGAAACAAGAAGTGACGTTCCCATCGATCATACTTCATTCCAAGGATAATAAGTTTATAGTTACTAGCAAATGTGTCCGTGGGTTGCAACGGAACTCAATACGTGTAAAAATCGGACTTTATACTTTATCCGGTAAACATGGAACGGAACTCAATACGTGTATTAATCGGATTAGGGAAGCCGGACTAAAAAGTGGAGAGGAGAGAAATTTTGTCTCTTTATTATTAGGTATATATATATAGATAGCAAATGTGCCCGTGCGTTGCAACGGGAAAATATAGAACGTTAATGAAAATATGCGGACATTAGTGAAACCGGTCACGGAAAATATAATATATTTATCTCTGTTGTGAGCCTAGAATAAAATTCGAAGGCCGGTGGTTTCTGAGTCCGGTGACATACACAACCTAATAGGTTTTGAGAACGAACTTTATATCATGCTAGATAAGAGTTATTTAAACTTTTCTTTTTTTTAGTTCGAGTCACATACACAGCCTGGTATGTTTTGAAATTGAACTATGTATCAAGTTAGATAAGTGTTATTCAAACTCGTATAAGTCCGAACGAAAGACAAGATCTATTGTCCGCTAAGTAAAGAAAGACAAATTTATATTTATTTATTTGTCTTGCCCACCTTAATGTTGTTACCATTTGAAAGTTTAAAGTTGTTAGAACAATAAATAAAGAAAAGTTCAATCTCAATTACTTCATATAAAGCAAGGCACAGGGCACTATCTCTATCTATCATAGTTCCTGTAGATGGATTGGATTTTGCTAAAAGAACATCATGTTGGCAGACTTGTTCATCACCCACCCCTTGATCTCCACCATCAGCTTCATCTGGATGGACAGTGGCCCCCGCGCAACTTTCCAACACATCTCGTCAATGATGGGAGTGTTACAGAGCAAGAACTTGGCGAGCGCCCCCTGTGCAATGGACCCTTGATAGTGCACCAAGTAGATCTCCTTGGTGTCTCCCTCAGACAACAGGGGATTTCTACGACGCGCGGCGCGGCGGCGAGACACGTGTGAGGATCGTGTACCTGAGCTTGTGCGAAGCCTCTAGCACTTCGTTGCCGCGACGTAGTAGCTGGTTTGCTTCACCGGGTGAGGCTTTGCCAGGAAGAACAAGGACAACGTCTCCAGCCTCGGGGTCCGCTCTAGGATCCGCGCCACCGTCGCGACGGTGCAGGCGTCGTCGTCGGGGGAGCATCCCGGTTATCTCGAGGTCTCGGAGCATCGACAAGCATGGGAAGAAGACAGATCCTCCGCCATGGCTAACGAAGCTGCTCCCAAGCCGGGCGGACGTGAGGTGCAGCCGATCCACGTCAGCGAAGAGCTCCATGAGACCGAACAGCTCGGCGTTGCAGAAGTCGAGGGCGCAGAACGAGATCTTATTACGCGTGGCGGCATGCAAGGTGAGGAACGATGGCTCGGGACGACGCCGCGGTACTCGAAGGAACGCAGCTCCGGCGAGCCGACGTTGACAGTGGCCAGTGCGTGGCAGCATCGTAGGGCCTGCTGAAAGGTCCTTGTGTAATTTTGGTAATTGAGTACAACTTAGGTGGACTAATATGTGTCTAAGTGATATATACACGGGAGATTAGTTCACATGTGATTGTGTAATGAAGGAGCTTAATTGCACATGAAACATGACATGGAGTCATGTGACCAAGGTGGAGAAGATCAAGATGAGGCTTGGCTTGATGGACCGGTTGCAAGTGTGAAGGGCAAGCGGGTGATGCTTGGCGCCGATGGACCAAGGCAACAGTGAAGAGCAAGTGAGGTCAAGATCGATGAACCAATACGGTCACGTGATGATATGGAGTGGATCATATCATTTGGTGTTTGGTTGGTGCATGTGTTGCATCAACATTGGAGATGGAGATGGAATGGAATGCGCAAGGCAAAGGTATAACCATAGAGCATTTCCATTTCACCGGTCATTGGTGTGTAGAGGAGTTTATGACCGGATTTAGGATAGATAGCCGTACTATCAAGAGGGGCAAACTTGTTTGCATAACGGTTATCTAGTGCCACATTGAGCGATCTAACTTTGCGATGCATTAGGATCGAGTGGCGCGGTAAGATCAAGTGAAAATGCTTTGAAAATCTTTGTGAAAAGGCTAACACAGGTGAACAAGTGTATGGATCATAAGGTGTTAGCACATGGAAGCTTGGAGAAGAAGAGACGGCTCGGTTTGGCACTCAGATGTGCTCCGGACGCAGGGTCCGGACGATGGCAAGATGTCATCCGGACCATTGGACTTGCGACCGGAGGCATACCCTAGCTCTCGGCCTCAGCATACAGGTGATCCGGACGCTGATGTGTGTCCGGACGCAGGGCTCCAGTCAACCATCCGGATCAAAATGGCTCTCTGGATGCTCTCTGCGTAGATCCAGACGCAAGCGAAAAAGAATCCGGACGCTACTATTCCCCGCGTCCGGAGACGACGTGGCAGCAGCAGAGGAAGGCGGGAACGAGCTGATTCAAATCACAGGGTGACCGGACGCATGCACATTGGTCCGAAGAGCGCTTTGCGCGCGTCCAGATGGTGCATCCGGATTGGAAAACAGAGGCGCTTCACCTCGGGCAGAGAAGGGTCCGGACGCTAACATTAGTCCGGACCTCCCATGCAAACAGCGTCTGGAGCTACGCAGGAAAGCAAGGCAAAGGGGCAAAATGGCTAGTTTGTTGGGCTAGCCTATATATAGTTGTTGGTCGGCCTCTTGGGCTGGTCTAGCACCTTTGGCATGTGTTGCCCATAGTGTGCTTGGTTTGGAAGCCCTCTAACTCACTTATACTTGATAGTGTTCATCCGATTGAGTGAGAGAGTGATCTCTAGTGCGTTGCTTTGAGAGATAGCTTCGTGTGACATTAGGTGATCGTGTTGCAAGCCGGTGGTGCTTGTTACTCTTGGAGGTTGCCACCTCCTAGACGACTTGGTGGCTTGAGGCTCCGTCGAAGCGCGCAAGAAGATTGTGCGGCGCTCCGGAGAAGGCTTGTGAGGGGCATTGTGCTCGCCCCGCGGGGATCGCGAAGAGCAACTCTAGTTGAGCGTGTCATTGAGTTACCCTCACTTGTGGGTAGATTCTTGCGGCGCCCGAGTGAGTGGGCTAGGCTTGTGAACGCCTATTAGCCGCCGAATTACCAAGTGTGTGGTCGACACAACGGGGACTAGCTTGGTGGCAACCAAGTGAACCTCGGGAGAAAAATCGCCGTGTTAACCTTGTACATCTTCTCGGTGGTTTGCATTCTCCAAATCACTAGCTTGTATTTACTTTCTTATACTTGTGCTAGTGGTAGTTTGTTGCTTTTGTAACTAGATTTGCTTGTGTAGCTTATCTAGTTACCTTCTAGCTTGTGTAGCATAGAAGTAGCTCTTGAGTGGCTAATTGGCTTGAGTAGCCTTGTTAGTCACATTGCTTAGTTTGTGTAGCTAAGTAAGTTGAGCTCTCTAGTTGACTTGTGTAGTCTTGCTAGAGAGCATTGCTAGTGAGCTTAGATGCTCTGTGCTTTGCTTACTAGTATGTGTAGGAGCTCTCGGTTTGCTTAGAGTACTAGTTGCTTAGGTTTGTGTGACCTTGCAACCTATAATTGTTTAGGTGAGCTCTCCCTAGCTTTGCACCTTAGTGAGCCCAATTAGGATCTTTTGCTAGGTGTTAAAGTTATAGATAGAGGGGTGTAGTCTTGGCTAGACCGATAGTTTTAATTCCGCATTTGTTCCGGTTAGCCATTGCGCTTAAGTTTTAGAAAGAACTATTCATCCCCCTCTAGTCCGCCATCTCGACCCTTCACCTGCAGCCTGCAGAGACCAAGCGCGTCGTGGATGGAGAGCTCGGTTAGGTTCATGCAGTCCTCCAGCGTTAGGTCGACGAGGCTCGGGCACACGGAGACCAGCCGTTGTATGTCGCAGCCGCCCCTTCGGCCGGTGACCCTTGTCAGGTGCAGCGTGTCGAGCAATGGCGCAGGGCAACAACCGACGACAAGTCGATCCAACAGCGGCCGAGCCGGAGTACGCGTAGCACGGCGCACGAGGAGAAGAGGCTAGCTTCTTGGCACGACGTACTCGTCCTTCTTCTCCACCGGACCGAGCTCGTAGTCGTCAGCGGCAGTGCCAGCGTCAGAGTCGTCGTCGTCGGCGTCATCGTCTAAGGAGGAGGAGGCACCGGCGTCATCTTGCCCTTTAGTCATCTCGTCGTGCCGGGAGACCGGAGTCAACCTCTAGCTCTCTGCTAGCGTCAACGGCGTTTGCTTGCTCGGAGCCAAGGGCGTACGCCAAGTCGTAGTTGGGTTCCGTGCCGAGGCACAGGTCGATCTCCATCGCGTCGCCGACACCATGCACGACGTACGAGAGCCAGCCATCGACAGCCTACGTGGCGTCGTCCCCGCCGCGGAAGCTGAACTCGTCAAACGCGACGTGGAGCGCGTGTAGCGGCGCGGGCGCCCCTGTGGCGGCTGTGGAGCGCGGCGCTAACGCCGGCTACGAAGGTCGGCGGGCGCACGTCATTGTTGTCGCAGTAGCTGCAGCAGCGCCACCACGTGTAGCCCATCATGAGTCAAGCCTCTGCCTCCCCAAAGGAGAGCGTGTGCACGGCGGCAAAGACGTGGTGCCACCGCCGCGAGAGCGACGTGGCTGTGCACGCGGCCTCCATGGCAGGGAGGAAGGACAGGATGTGGCCTAGCGCGGCGTCACTGAGCCTACTTAGCGTGTCGACGACGACAGCGTCTTCTTGTCCCCGCCCGGTGGCGAGGACGTGGCGAGGACGCTGCTGGATCCGGAGTCCATGGCCGCAAAGCAGAGCAACCAATTGGCGGCGGACGTGGTGGACATATAGATACAAGAGAAGCAGCCGAGATCACGGATCGGAACCGACTTTATTATTAATAGAAAATAGTAATAAGTTGTCTTAACTTAACTTATATATGAGCACATGTCATGAGTTTAGAATTGGACTACGTATCGTGTTGCACAAAATCTATTCTAACTCGTATGAATACGGGTTAACTTAACTTATATATGAGCACTTGTCATGAGTTTAGAATTGGACTCTGTATCGTGTTACACAAAATCTATTCTAACTCGTATGAATACGGGTTATATATATAAAAGAAGAAACTCTCCATCCTCCGGTAGTTAGAGAAGGCCATACAAAAATGGGAGGTGAAATTTTACCTCTTTATTATTAGGTATAGATATAGATTCTATTTCTTTATATGCTTTCATTGTTTTTTTTTTCCTATTTCTGAAATTTTGCATGCATTGCAACACCGTTGTTATTTGCTTTTGAGAAGTGACATCCGGGTGACAATCGATTCCATTCGTCTCCCAAGCTCTCAGGTAGTAGCAGATAATTGATTATTAGGGATACTGAAACCATTTTATTAATTTTTCTGTTGGTGCCGCGTTGTCATATGTTCTAGCCTATTAAACGATAAATGATTATGAGAAAAGCTGAAAACAATTTACTAATTTTTTCTGTTGTTTGCTCTAGCCTATTTAGCGATAAATAAAAAAAAGATTGCCTTTCAAAACGATATAAGCACGAGTAGCATATTGGCATTTGGATTTGCCCCCAAGGTGGCCAAGGTTCGGATCCTTGAAACTGTAGCTTATTTTTGAGGGACTAGTGTTTTTTCTTTTCATGGTGGAGCGCGAGTGGGCCTGGTTGCTGCAGTTTCTACAGCAGTGGGCCGGCGTGGAGATGGAGCGCGAGTGGGCCTGCGTGAGTGAGTGAGTGGAGTTGGAACGCGAGTGGGCCTGCGTTAGTGAGTGGGCCGAACGGTTATTCTAGATTAGAATGGGTTGGAAAAAAAAAAGAAACTGAAATTTTACCTCTTTATTATTAGGTATAGATTTATAATTTTTCTACCAACTGATTAATACATAACACAAAAAGCAAGTCGGGCACATGCAGGAGTTCCACCATTTCATGACTCTTCCTTTAATTTGATGCCGCTCGCCTTCGCATATATACTCTCATAGTCTCATGGATACTATAAGCTAATAGCTCGGCGTCGTAGATCACGACGTCGAGGTGCCTTCCACGTCAGCGCCAACTCAGCTCCTGGTCAACATGCTCGGCGCCGCAAGTCATGGTGTCGGCATGTGTTACCTCGGCGCTGTGGGGCATGGCTTTGACCCCAAGGTCCAAAAACAAGATTAGTTTTTCCAGGGGTCCAAACGTGAATACTTTTCAAAAAAGGGTTAAATTGTGAAAATTTGGGTGTTTGATGCCTTGCATCCGGCAGGCCTGGTTAGTTGGCCTGGCTATGGCCAGCTAGAGCCCGATCTGAATAGTACATGTGACTGTGTTTAGTGTACGTAGGAACAAAGACGAGTCAAGTTAAAAACGTGTTTAGTTACTACATGCAAACTTCCTGTTCCCAGACTGGGATCAGGCGCGGCTTGACGCCTTCTTCGCCGAGAAAGAGGCGCTCTTTGCCAGGTACGCCGGGGGTTGAAGTCCGATTCGTTCCTACTTTGCTACCTTCCCTCTACTCTAGAAATATTTCTAGTGACCCTCTTCGAGTAAAACCGATTAACATTGATTGATCGGTCGCTTTTGAACTGTTCTTCAGCCGTAAATAAATTTACCTTTTTTTTTATCTATTTTTATGATTTTCTCCCTGTAAAGCAATGATTCTTGCCACCCTTTAACTTTAAGATCAGAATCTGGCCGGCTAGACAGTGCTAGGCAAATAGTAGATTTGAAAAAGAGTATTGTAGCATTTTTATTTTTATTTGGTAATTATTGTTTAATCATAGAGTAACTAGGTTCAAAAGATTCGTCTTGCAAATTACAGTGTAATTAATTTTTTTACTTATATTTAATACTCTATGTATGCGTTTAAAGATTCGATGTGATAGAAAATCTTGTAAAGTTTTGGAATTTTAGGCTGAACTAAACATGCCCTGAAATGTTTGCAAGGAAAAGCTGAATCGCAAATAATCTCTGAAAGCATATCTAAATCTCTACCAGATGTGGTCTGAGTAGCAGGCTTTCCCACGCTGATTTCATCGTTGCACCGAAGGGTGGTCATACCATGATTACCATCCATCATCCTCAAGAGAGATGACCATCTGCATCAAGAAAGAGATCGATCGATCGATGGAGATCGAGAGAGTGGAGACAAAAGTTGTGCCTCAATGCAGACATACGGTTTGATCTGATCAAGTGCATCCTTTTCCCATATTTAATAATCTAACTAACTATTATTGATATCTATTGATATAAGCAAACCAATAAACCATATAGATTCTCCAATGACATGGACACCATGCATATACAAAACAGCACCACTCGCGCATGTAAGATCACAACTCTTTTCCTACTTATTAATACAAAGTCGGGAAACCGGATCTTTCAAAAAAAAATTACAAAACAGCACCCTTGTCTTTTACATATGTTTATGTCAAGTTATTATATATTTTACAAATTATTATATATTTTACAAATAAATAATTATGTCTCAATCCATAGCTGGCAAATATAATCTCACGTAGAGATTGCACACTCAAAGCACACATTACAGGGGAGCAGAGCACTGCACAGCACCAGCAATCCACTCCTTGTTCTTCTCTGCTCATGATGCCTGACGCTGAAGCTGATGCGACTGAGCTCCATGTTTATTTATATGTATATAAGTAGTGTATATTCCTCACAAGCTCACCAAACCAAACAGAAACTAACCATGGCAGCATAGTAAAATAAAGGTGACTGATCTCCTTGTCACACGAAATGCAGGCAAAAGTAGAAGGCAACAACACGCACGTACGCTAGTGAGTAGCAGTGACCACAGCACAATGCAGGCAAACACAGATGGAGCTCAGAGTAAGACTTGAAGGAAGCAGCAGATCGAGAGTAATCCAAGCATCCCGGGGCCTTCTTCTTCTCCAGCTAGCCTGTATGCATAATATCCTGAATTCCTGATATCCATGGAGAGGATTACTACCTATACAGGAACAGGAAGGAAGGGATTAGTTAATATACGTCAGCGCGTGATGATCGAGAGAGTGGAGGCAAAAGTACTGAAATATACCATGAACAGAGTACTAATAAGCAAATGACGATGAAATTATCTGTAAGAAGTCATGCATGCATTGGTCACCTCACCTCACCTCAGTACGGAGGCTCTCAGCAGGGTCCTCTTGTGGTACGCGGAATGGCACCGCTTGTAGTGGGAAGGGTGGTGGCCCAACTCTTCCCCGCTCCACTCAAGGCTATCCCACCAGTCCTTCTCAGAGTTCACCGTTGGCGGTGTCGTCGGACCCTCTTCCTCTTCGTTAAATTCATAGTCATGAGTGCTTCGTCTATAACGATGGCGACGACGACGAGGAGAGGGTCGCCGTCCAACGGCCGGCAAGCGCTTAAGCCTCCAGCAGCCCCTGATCCTCATGGTCTCGAGGTTAGGCGCCAACATATGGTGCCCGCAGATGCGCTGTAGCATGGGTAGCTCATACAGGTGGATGTGCTTCAGGCTAGGGAACTCTCTAGGTTCCTCCTGCTGCACTTCTGGGTCTGATGGGAAAACCTCCCTGAGATTACCACAGCAGATAATCTCGAGGGTCTCCAAGTTACAACATCCACTCAGATTGGATGCGTACAGTGGGAGCACATGTACCAGCCTGGGGCAGTGTTCGAGGTGTAAGAATACCAAGTTACCAAAGGACCATTCTCCTGGGCGAAATGATGATGTGCTCCAGTCCCATATATAGCGAGCCTTGAGGAGCCAGGATGCCCAGAATGTCTCCAAGCTCATGAAAACGTGACCTTCTTCAGACTGCTTTGTTGAAGGAAAAGTGAAAACAGATTCTTGTAAGTTGGGGCATCTCTCAAGACGGCATCACAGTAGTTCACCCCAATCCAAATCTTTTGTACCAGCAGGTGCAAGGCCAGGGATATTGGTGATGGACAAGCTGTCATGGAAGTGTAGTGTCTTGGCTCTCTTATGCACAAAACTTGGCAAAGTAATCCTGGTTTCTTGTTTTGTAGTACTAGCAGTATACCCTTCATCAACTTGTAGTCCAGATGGTGTCTTATCTTGTGTGATAATGTAGCAATAGGGCCAATCAGAAACGACCGTGGGAATAGGCGGGCAAGGCCACATTATTGTTGGGGCATCAACGACATCTCCTCCATTGGCACCAATGGTTTGGATGTTGTCTTTGAGGGTGGAAATGATGTCATCCATGTCCAAATTACTAGAAACTTTTTGCATGCTTACCGTCGGCACTACTTCTTGTCCATTACTTCCACAAGTAATGTTATTGACTCCTTGAGTTGTACCTTTGTGACCACTAGTAGATGAAATCTTGACATTTAATTTATTGGCAATTTTTATGCTCAAAAGGGACCGAAAAAGCCTTGGATCCTTTTGGGAAATATACAAATCCGAGTAGGTTAATACTTTGTTGTTGCAATACATTGGTGTTGACGATGACTCTGCGCTCGTAAAGTCACCAACAGGAGCCTCTTTATTGTTGGACGGGTCTTCCCTAGCCCATGATACATGTTGGTGTCAATGTGCAATACCTCCAAGTCTATCATATTGTCTTTCTCCAATGGCCATAGTATTGCACGAAGATTCTCACATCCCAATAGAAAGAGTCGCCTAAGTCTTCGGGCTTGCATTGGACTGAGGTCAAGGGCTTCAATTGATGTACCTGACATGTCCAACTCTACAAGACTATCAAATCGTCCTGTTAGCAACACATTTTTTAGTTTAGAAACACTTCCGGAAGGAGATGCTCTTTATCCTTGTGGTTGCAACATTGTTGGTGAACCTGAATGACTCTAGTGATGGGGGCAAGGTGTTGTATCCAATTTCCTCTAGCTCACCACAACAATCAAGGATGATACTCTTGAGGACATGCCAACTCGATAGGTCCGGGAATGATGTTAATTGATCTATATAGTTAGTAGCACCGATGACATTGTCCTTTGATGACTTGGCTAACATAAAGGATGGTTTGTCGTCTACCTCATTAGCTTCAAATGATTCTGATATTGCTACCACTTGGAGCTTGAGCATACTATTTTTTCCACCATGACAATGATGTAGATACCTCATAATGTTGTGACTAGCACCTTTTATAGTTAGCTCTCTGAGTTGAGCCATTAGATCCAACATCTCTTTTGATAGAAGCCAATACCAGTCTGTGTAACTAAGATCTAATACCCACAAATTCTGAAAGCATGTTCCACTGTCTTGGTTGTAATCTTTTTCACCATCATATGTTGTGTGGTTATTGTCTTGGCAATGGTCTAGCAGGAGGAACCTTAGGTTGCTGCAACTTAGGAATGGTGGAGATGAAAAACTAAATATGCAAGCGAAGAGATGTAATACATGCAGCCTACTAATTGTTGAATGTTCAAACATGTCACCTATTGATATCATCTTGTTAGAAGTGAAGAAGGATGTTGGCACTTCAGCTACCTCTTCATCTTGGCTAGTCGCTAATAAACCCATCGAGTTAAAAGCAAATAAGGATGTTGGCACTTCAGCTACCTCTTCATCTAGTCTAGTGGCTAAAACCCAGCGGTCACTACGCCTCCAATTTTCGCCACTTAACATATCAAATATAAGATTCATAATATCATTAGTCCAATCTAAGATCATGTTCATGTTCTTGTGCAAAGCATCACCGATCTCCCATGCTGATCTACCATAATCATTGGCGTCTTGTATGATTCCATCGCATACCCAATAGTTGGCCGCATGAATGTCCCAATTTATGTTGTAGCCATGTCTCAGCACCATGTACAATATGCATTCAAGGACAACCTTACTAGAGTTAGGTTCAAGAACACCACTGTATCTAGCAACCTCCTCAGCCTCTGCATGTAGGAAATGTACCAAGACATCCTGCTTAGCATCCATGTCAACAATACTTCATGGAAGAATAGATATCGCTACATCACTTAACCCAGCTAACTCCTTCATCACATCCTTCTCTTCCATATCACGAAACATGAACCTACCACGAGAGGTCCATAACATCCTCTTGCTCATAGCACCCATGATGGGGACACCACATTCCCACAGATCCACATAGTTTCCACTCCCATTGTGGAAGACCACAAGAAATTTGCAGGTGCTAAGTTCATTTAGGATTGCCCACTTGGCATGCGGAATGATACCTCTATGAACCTGCTCCACCCCATCAAAATCATCCTCCTCATCAGCCTGGTCAAAGAAGACCATCACCTCCTGGGACAGACATAGTTCCTTTGCAATTGCCTTTTGTAGGGACCTCTTGTTTTTCCAAAGTGAGAAATCGATGTGGATGATCTTGTCCAAACCTGTTGCTTTCCTAGTAGCAGTCCCTAATAATGGTGATCTAAGTTGTTTGACAACCGCTTTGAGGATGGCGGATGCCCCCAGCCCTACTCCGTCCAAGCCATCCAAATATATCACATCCCACTGCCTTGTACGTGCTAGAAAGCCAATTATCTCCTCTGCCGCACCATCAATATTGTCCGCTTTGATTATGATCTCCTAAAATATCGATTATACCAGTAAATAATTAACACTTCTGGTGAATCGTTAGTACTAATGTATGCATTTATCATACTGTATTGAACAAATCTATATGCCTTTTGTCATAGATGGAAGTTGTACAAAACTATATATATGCGTTATATATGTCATAGATGGGGAGATGTTTCACATCAGGCCAACGCCATAAACTTTATGATATAAAACTCTCTTTTATCTAGAAATTAATAGAAATATGTAAATAAAACTAATTCATTAGTTTGCCACATAAACATTAAAATCAATAGAATTAAATGTTTTTTCATAAAAAGTTAGCATGTTCACTTTTAGGTAGTGCAAATTAAGTAGTGCCAAAACCCCCCCTGAGATTTCTTCACTAGGGACTTGGCATTCTGTTTATACATATGATAAAGAGATATATAAAAGGAAGAGTTAAATGTACAGGGTCTCTCGAACATGTAAATGTGTGTCACATAGGCTCCTGAACTTTAAAAATATAAACCTTGAAAATATGTTTCTAACCCCTTAAGCTTGTTGAGTGATACACATAGGTCCCTAAACTTTGAAAATACATTTCTGACCACTATAAAGTTGTTAAGTGGTAAACTACAAACCCATACTTGCTATGTGGGGCATTTTTTTGATGACATGACGCCACTACATGGCATATAAATATGCACTAAATCCCCCTAAAATCCAATATGTATCGTTATCATCAGCATGAGAGCCGCCTCCGCACAGAGCTGCTCATCATCAGGAAGGACTACGAGGGGAGCATTAGTGGCTAGAGGGTGAGGTGGCACCGTGGCGTGTCACATAAACCATGACATTGGCCAACCGACGATGCTTCTTCTAATTGTAGGCCATATAGCGTGCACGTGGCTCCAGTCGTGTAGTGGGCCATGGCTAGCTACGGGTCCGTGCGAGCTCTGCGACCGAAGCCATGCACGAAAGCATATTTTTTTCGGCACATAGCAATGCTATGTCAGCAAAAAAAAAATCCTCTTAGCAAGTATGGGCGTGTGGTATACTCGTTCCATCCCAAACTATAAGACATCCCAAAAATCTTAAAGAGTCAAAGTATCTCAAGTTTGATCAAATTTATATGATAATATAATAACATTTATAATGTCAACTAAGTATCATTAGATTCGTTATCAATTATATTTTTTATAGTATGCTTATTTGATGATATAAATCTTTATTATAGTTTTCTCTATAATTATTGGTCAAACTTGAAATGATTTGACTCTCTAAGATTTTTGGAATATTTTATAATTTGGGATGGAGGGAGTACCATTTAACAAGTTTAGAGGGGCAAGGAATGCATTTTGAAAGTTCAGAGGGCTATGTACATCACTTAAGAAGTTTAGAGGATCAAAAATACATTTTTAAAGTCTAGAAATCGATGTGATACATGCTTACAAGTTCGAGGGCTCTTGTGCATTTAACTCTATAAAAGATAAAATAAACGTTCTTTCAAAAAAAAAGATAAAATAAACTATTAGGAAGGTGCGCTCACGTACATGCTTGCTTTGAGCGAGGAGACAGTGAAAGCATGAAAAGGAACCGAAAGATGAGAAGGAATAATGACTGAGCGAAGGATCCGGAGTTCAGGAAAAAAAAAAGGGAAGATTTATCCTTGGGCCAAAATAATAACACTAGTATATTTTCACTACTAGTACAGTCGTCCGCCACCCTTGTACAAAGATCGAAATGGTTTTTAGATATAATCTATATATGATACAGATTATGCACCGGTTTCATTAGAGACTGTATACTTGCTCCTTGCATTGTACCTCTAAATTAAGCTTGATCAGCAACCAATATATATATAATAATTGAACAACCGAACTATGCAATGCAAACTACCCCTCCCTTGAACATACAGTAGTAACTACAAAGAGAAATGCAGAGAGATTGAAATAAGATAGGAAGCCCAGCAGATTATTAGAAATACCGACAGTACGGAGACAAATTAGCTAGTGCATCAGCATAATGTGCAAAACATATATATACTAGAAATTGATGAGTCGTAATATATGTATATATGTAGCGACCATGCACTTCCTTTCAGAACTACCATATATATTACTACCGTAAAAAAGAAGACACCGAATGCATGAGTGATTTAGTTTAAATTACCTGCAACGGCATGATGAGTCGTATCGATCTGTCGCCAAGTTCTCGACTGCTTAATATAATTGATTACGATCGATTTACAAGCTACGGCTGGGCAGCACCTCTGGTGACTGATCTCATGTGTTTTCTGGATCTGCAGCTCCAGGGGTTTCGATCGTCTCTCAGTATATCAGTATGCATGTAGCAGAGCTAGCCATGAGACCGGCCGGCCATGAAGAAGCTCCAGATTCCACTCTGATGCCTCTGTAATGTACATGTGCATATATCTATAAACATACGTAGATCGGAGTACATTATGAGTGTTATACTATCATACAATAGTTCACTATTATGAGCCGCAGATATATATATATATATATATATATATATATATTTATGTTTCGGCTTTCACTCAGCGTTGTAAATTTTATTCCAAACTATAAAATGTTTTTTGTTACCTTTTTAGATACATAACTTTTGACATAATTCTAGATACACATTAAAGTAATTTACACATCTAAACAAACCAGAACATCTTATAATTTTGTACACATGATAAACATATATAGTCTCACATGCAAACTACTAAACTCAAGAGCTGAGAAGGAGTACGGAATAATATTGTAACTAATGTATTCTATGCATGGACGATGGATCATATTTGGAGGGGGGAAATGATGCGTTAATTGCTCGATTACCTTGACCATACGGCGTCAAGAAAAGCAGTCCAGAATTCCAGATAGACTAGCAGCTGAACACGCACATGTACATCTATCTATCTGCAATAAGGTAATCCATGCAGTTTAGATGAAGATGAATCGATCGATCTCAGCAGGTGGAGATGAAACGAAGACCAGCTGTACATATAAGTAATGCCTGTGATTTCTGAAGTCTACCGACAACCCTATATATATCTCCCGCACGTCGCACGAACAAGCTGCTTTTTCTTTGTCTTTTAAAACAAACAAGCTAGCTGCTGCCTTTTGCATTACTTGCTGCTCTATTATTCCTTGCGTGCTTCCATTTGCTTTAGTTGTGATCTTCTTCACGCATCATCAATAAACAGATTCTTTGTTGCTAGATGGTAAAGATATAAAGATCGATAAAGGTAAAGTCGTATGTCTCTGTAACATAATTCATGAAGAAAGAAAACATTGCTAATAAAGAGTAAATAGACAAATTAAATGAAATACATGCATGGTCAGATAAATGCCGCGAAACTATATACAAGAAGAGCTGCCTAGCTGGATGTAAAAACTCAAACTAGCTAAACTCTCAACCGTTTAATGATGATCCCTTCTGCTCCTATCATATGACGTCTAGGATCAGTTAACTAGCAAAATAAATGCCATGCATGTTTTAATTTAGTGCACAAAATGAATGGGTGCTAAGTGATCGACGGAGATGCATCAAGATTTAGTGCTTTGATTGTTTGAGAATACATTACCTTTGTCAATCTTTTTCTAAAAAAATTACCTTTGTCAAAAGGTATTTCCATGCAAAAAAAAAAACATATATTCATAGTGCATTCGGGCACTCCCAATGCAGACTCTATCATAGAGTCTAAACCTATTGACTCTATCATAAAGTCTAAACCTATTGATTACCTCGAATAGTATGGATTTGGAGTCTAAATAAGACTTGGAGTCTTGTTTTTTCATTATCTCACTTTAATAAATACACTGTCACATCAGCAAAATAACATAAATAAGTGGTACTAAATAGTCTTGGACTCTATGATAGAGTCTTGCATTGGGAGTGCCCTTCTAGCTATTTTCAGACAAAATAAAGAGTGCAATATACGCATGTACTCCTCGTTTAACTTCCTATTCCTCATTTATTTAAATTTGGTTCTAGTCCCCATGGTTAAAGAGTGGACTCTCAATACACAAAAATATGACAAGTACTAGATCAAATATTTCTATTTAGTAAACCTATTTGGAACGCAAAAATTTTATAGGAATCAGTTTATTTTGGGTGGAAAATTTTTTATGGCAAAGAGCTTTGGTAAAGCATGAATACTTTAGCTAGATCGGCTCGGGCGGAGCACTTGGCCACATCGGCGCTGTCGTCTCGAGCGGCGACGGGCCGCCGCCGCCATGGCGCTGTTCGGGTTCAACGTGACGGTGACGGAACGCCAGTGGCGGATCTAGGATTTTAACTTAGGGGGTATGCCGTTCAAAAAAAAATATATACAATTCAATAAAAACAATTTTATAATACGCTAACATTTGAATTTTTTAATGCGATTCGGTATATATCTACTAAATTAGAAGATATAAGTCTTAGATCGAAGATTAAATTGAAAACGTCCACAAATACAATAGAAATATAGTTTAAAAATATATAAAGAATAAAAGAGACTGAGGGACTTACAGTCAGAGAAAGGATTTGAAATAACAGCAACAACTAGACAACACACGGATATGATATGTACTGAATTGCTGATTAATAATCTCGATCTCCAATCTCGCTGCAACTACACGTGGAACGATTGTGATATTAGCAAATAGCAATGAAAGTAGACATAAAAATCCTTTAAAAACGAAGGGCAGAAGATGCCGAATAGAAAAGATTGAATCTAAAAACTAATCCAAGACCGTGTGTGCGGCGGCGGCGACGTACTACCGAGTCGACGAGGTTCCGTGCCAGAAATTAGCCACATGCCTGCCTCCATCTCTTGTGCGGCCGTGAGATCAGTGTTGGATCAGCTGATTAGGGCAACAAGACGGTCAGGCGGCGCAGCGATGTGGCGTGGGCGTATTGACGGACTTGAAAAGCCGTGATGGCACAACATGAATGTGGTCGTAGCCGTAGTGGGCCGCCCATCACGTGCTGATGGTCATGCGGACGCATTGCCTGCGAGCCATCGACCAATTTTTTTTTGTTTATTAGAAGAAAACACAATACTACGTATAGATACGTAAGAATCGCTGATTTCGCAGGGTATGCCGGTGCATATCCGGCATACGATCCGCCACTGATTCGGAACGCAGCTCCCTCGATCGCGATGGCGATGGCGTGTCGGGGCGGCTCTCCACTCCGTGCGCCGTCGCCCCTCCACCCTGAGCTGGCGCCATCGCGAATACTGAATCAATTTGTCGATGGAAACAATTGCGAATACTGAATCTGTCAAAAAATCTCCTGGAAAGGAACCTTCCCGATTGCAGCACCAATGATCTGAAACAGTGGAACTCTTCTACCATAAACCCTCCAACGGCAAATTCTAGCAGTGCAAGTTCTTCAAATTTGCAGCTCCATGCTCTTCTTCTGAGTGACAACAACCTTTCAGGTGAATTTCCCCTGTTCCTACGAATTTGCAAAAACATTACTGTCCTTGATCTTTCCCACAATAATTTTGGTGGAAAATTACCTGAATGGATAAGCGATGAATTGCCAAATTTGGTAATTCTTGGATTGAGATCCAATTCTTTTTCTGGCCACATTCCAGCTGAGATAACAAAACTTCCTGCCCTTCGTTTTCTGGATCTTGCAAATAACACTTTATCTGGGACAATACCACGATCTTTAGTTCACTTAACAGCTTTCACTGCTAGAGAGGGTTTAGATCCAACACAAAATCCTTTTAGAGTACTCTATGTTTTTGAACAGGGATTCGACACTGATATTGGACTGGCTAATGACAGTTTCACCGTGGAAACAAAAGGTCAAGAGCTCAAATATACAGGAAATATAATTTTTCTGATGAGCATAGACTTATCTCGGAACAATTTAGTTGGACCAATTCCAGAGGAAATAAGTTCTCTTGCTGGACTGATAAATTTGAATCTGTCATGGAACCACTTTAGTGGACATATTCTAGAACAAATTTGCACTTTGCAATTACTGGAGTCACTTGATGTCTCAAACAACCAATTTTTTGGTGAAATTCCTTGGTGCTTATCAAATTTGACTTCGCTGAGCTTTCTGAACATGTCCTACAATAATTTATCAGGCAGAATACCCTCTGGAAATCAACTAGACACTCTGAACACAGATGATCCAGCTTCCATGTATATAGGTAATCCAGGTCTTTGTGGACATCCCCTTCAAAATCAATGCCCCAGAGATCAGCCAATTGAAGGGGGTCCCATCATACACCATAAAAATGGCTGGGCAGAATTGGATTTTTGCTTGGGTTTCATAGTGGGATTTGTGGTGGGCCTTTGTTGGTATTTTGTATCCTATAATTTCTTCAAGCTATTTGACAAACTCTACCACGGCGTATGCCTTCCATAGTCACTTTGTACAAATTTTGTTGTTTAAGGCACGTGCAGAGTAAGAAAGCCTTATCAAGTTATATGTGTGTGTGTGATGCTTTACTACGAGAGATTTCTATCGGAATAAGGAGGGTGACTTTCCTATGTTATCTATTGTCAACTGTAATGAAACACCATAGATGGTGCATGTTTTCCATGTGTTATCAATTTAAGTAGGTTTTGGTGGATTAGTGACTAATTGGTCAAAGAACTACTTTGTTTATTGAGATATAAGCAGATCCAAAGCTATGTCTGTGTCAATCGATGATTGGCAAATGGCACCCCCCCCCCCCTCCAATTCAAAAATTAAAACAAAAGATTGAATTTTGAGAAGGAAATATGATTAATTCTTTGTATTTTAAAACTGGGAATCAGAATGTCATTCCGTCCGATATCAAAATTTACTATCTACAGGCACTGTTCACCTATACAACCGTTTAGCCCATTTACATGTTTTGTAAATAACTAAACGATAGGTGACCGTTTAGTTTGTTGAAAAGTTTAGGCTAACATTGTTTACATGTGATTCATATACTTACCACCATGCAACCGTACAAAGTCCTACAAACCCAAAGAATGAACAACAGATACGAGTGTATATGTATCACCCTTGCATGCACGCATGCCCTTTCTTTTCCTAAATAACACATCAAACAATAGAAGAAGGCATGAACCCAAAGGAAAACGAACAAAATTAATAGCTAATAAACAAATAATATCACACTGCATGCATGCCAAAATCACATCAAGAAGGTGTATCAGTGTATGCACGCAAGCAAGATCGACTACATACATCGACCGACATATATAATGTGTCACACGATTTCCATCTTCCAAGGACCATAAAGATGCGACTTCAGCTTATGATGATGACGAATTGACGACTTGACAACCATGGCGTCGTCAATGGCCGGAGTTCGATCGAGCTGTGTGTAACTAATAAACCGATCGACGCGATGGTGATCTCACCGATGAGACGACGACAGCATTAGCGCGCATGGGCGATCACGCGATGCCACTGGTGAGGCCAAGCGCGACCAACGCCATTCGTCCATACTCCCTATCATGGTCAGCAACAGGGACGCGCTCCTCGCCCTTCCAGACATCCTCGCAGCTCTCGGCAGCACCCAACGCAGCGGCGAGCTGCTGGGACGCCTTGCCGTAGACGCGGGCGCGGAGGTTATCTAGCGCGTCACGCAGCACGTCGGTGGCGGCGTTGTAGAGGTCGAGGCAGTGGTGCAGGCGCGCGCGGGCGTGGGGGGACTCCTCCACCTCGCCCAGGTCCTCGATCTTCGCCTCCGTCGCCGCCGCGTGCTCCACCGCGATCCGCGCCGCCAGCGCCGCCAGGTGGTGCAGGTCCGCCGCGTCGCGGCTCCGTGCGTCCGACGCCAGCGACGCCACGCAGTGGTCGTAGCTCACGCCCCCCGTGTCGCTTGACGACGCTGTCCGGCACGCCTCCTCTATGGTCACCACCACCTGCTGCGCGTCGCACGGCGCCACGGCGCCGTTCCCTAGCAGAAGCAGAAGAGCCGCCGCGGCGGACAGGTAGCAGAGCGGAGTCCTGCTGGCGGTGACACTGACACCCATGGCGGTGCTGCTGCTGCGGCGGCGTTCTTGCATTGCGTTGCGATTGCGACCGGCCGGCTTCGTTCGTGGATCCGATCGTGCTCGATCTGCACTGCTCGTTATTTATCGGCCAGATGGATTGCCAGACGTGTGCTGCGAACGAACTGGGAGGCGAGGAGTTGTTGTCGGAGCGGGCCATACAAGTGTCTGATGCAGAGAGCTTTACGTACTGACGGACCGAGCTGCTATTCTTGAGTGACATGCATGAGCATTGGTCTCTCGTTCTCTGTGGTCCCACTTGTCAGAAACGTACACGTGAGATGGTGAAATCTGAACTCTGGGAAGAAGAACAATATTGTGGGCCAAGGCCAACCTCTTTCTCAGCACTTTTAAGAGAATTTTATTTACAGCATTTCGATCGATCAGCACATATTTTCTTGCATTACATTACATTGGTCAGCATATACTTATATGCATAGGGATAACCTAGCAGTTGTAGAATACAAGCAGCAGTAAGAGCTAGCTTGGAGATGATATGCACTCTGTAACACTCACTCACACAGGCTTCCTCTAGCTATGGTCTCTGCTCTGGCACACTGTAATGAGCAAACCAAGAATAATTTTTTTTATTAAAAAAAAATCACACTTTCTCTTGCTGTTCTTCTACCTCGGCCACCTGAACTGGCTTCGCCGAAGCAATAGCAGCAGTAGCTTCCTCTTTCTTGCCCCACAGCACAAGGTAGAGTCCGAGAATAACCAGCACTGATCCTAGCACGCTGCAAGATGAATAACAAAGAACAACAGTTAGCTAGGAGAGTAATGTTCAGTCAAAATGAGTCTCAGGTCGATCGATGAGATGAGCAGCATTGTGTTGTGAGTTGTGACCTCACTCACCTTCCAAGGTAGAGAGGTTCATGGAGGATGAAGAGATCGATGGCGGCGACGAAGATCTGAGAGAGCGGGCTGAAGGCAGCAGTGAACACAGGGCCTCTCTTCTCCACGCAGTATGTGAGCAGAAGGTACCCAATGCCGGATGCCACTATACCCTGCATGCACCACAAACATCCATTCTGCATCATCAATGCTAGCTGCACAATTATTACTTTCATGTGAGGATTATTTAGCAAAATAAATCCAAGTACTTAGCAAGTCAACAGCAGTAACAATGTGTCTGTAGTCTGCAAGAGAAGAAACAATAATCTTACACAGTAGACGACCGTGGCGATCTCCACGGTGCCCCTGAGAGCCCACATGGCAAGGCTGCTCCTCTGTATCGACAGGGCGAGCGCTCCGGCCTGGACGAAGCTGAAGAGCGACATGAACGCCGTAGCCGAGTACACGGCCGGGTACTTCCGGGTGAATTTCCGCTGCAGGAGCAGCCACAGAGCGAAGCCGACGACGTTGGCGAGCATGGAGACGGAGCCCAGCACCCACCGGACCGTACCGTGCTCTCCGGCTCCGGAGGAGGAGGAGGATGGAGCCATGGAGGATGACAGCGACGGCGGCGATGTGGTGGTGGTGTAGTGGGTCGTCAGTGCTGAACCCTTGTAGAAGGTGAGCATCATTGCGCCGCCCAGGGAGATGAGTGTCCCTGAGATCTTGGCACTCCCTGACCTGCTCCTCACCTCCAGTGCTTCAAATCTGAAACATCAAGTTTCTTATTATATTGTGAGCTTTATATATTTAATTGAGTTAATAAGACACAAGATCCAAAATGATCAAGTGATGAGTTGAGCTAATGTGCTCTGCTGGGGACCCTTAGTTACAGCATGTGCTTAATTTGGGGCCCATTTTAAAATCAGCTAACTTTCTCATGGGAACAAAGTGTTGAAGTTTCCTTTTTAGGCGCTTCATTTAGATTTAGGATGTACTGGTTGGTTTGAATAGTAGAAGCAAGGTTCCATAGCAGTGATAGCACTATATATATCGATTCCTTCTTCTTTTCTTATAGTAGCAGCAGTGATAGCACTCTGCTAATTTGTAGTCAGTTTTTTTTTTTTTTTGCCATCCAGTTTTATAATACTGCAAATTTAGGGTAGAGACTTTGCAAAAACAAAGTAAAAAGAGAGAGAGAGAGAGAGAGAGAGAGAGAGAGAGAGAGAGATGCAAGAGATCGATCGAGAGGGAAAATAAAGCCTTTCAAGCTGCTGAATGAAAGAAGAAGCTGTGTTTTTACGTACCTGAAAGCAAGTGATATGAGAAAAGTAACCACTGGAAGCATATTTCCGAAAGTTGCAGCAAATGTTGCTGTCGTGTAATCCAATCCGACAAACAATGTGTACTGAAGCAGCACAGGCCTGCAGCAGGCAACAAGTGAAATTGAGAAACGGTTTATACGATCACTCAATCAGTCCAGGAACAATGAAGAACAACCAACTGAGTGGAGTTGGTGTTTATGTTTACCCAAGAATTCCACTGAGGAACATGTACACAAAGATTTCGGTTGTGAACTTTGGCCTCATCTTCCTGAATGAAGGAAACAAAGAAGCAATATAATGGCCGTCAACAATATGTATATATAGGGAAATATAACCATGTAGTGTACTGTTCATATTTTCCCTTTGCATGCATGCCTAGCTTTTTGACACACAGCAGCAGCAGCACAGCACCTACCTTTCCTTGAAGTAGGCAATGGGGCCAAGGAACAGTGTGGCCAGCATCTGCCGGAAAGTGATGAGGACCAGCCTGTTCATGCCCTGGCTCAGTGCCTGCTTGATCAGCGCTGTCATGACGGCGATCACGACGTTGGTGGCCACCATTGCCGCCGTCGGCGCCCACTGTTCCATGCATCCTGCACTCCACATATCGATCAATTCAAGCAGCAGCTAGCAGCAACTACTAATAACTAGCTGTTGGATCCTGAGCTTAGCTTTGATCTGACGATGTCTAGCTGCTTTGCTGAATTGTGTGATGAGCTGAGCAGTCTGTTCAGGTTATGTCATGGCTTTATAGTGCTCTCTGCTAGCTAGCTGCAATATATGCTGAGGTGCTGATGATGTTTGCAATGGCATCTAAAAGGATGTTCCCTATCGACCTCGTTTCGTTTTCCGAACACGTGACCATGCTGCTCTAGCTTGAGTTGTGACGACTAGGGTTTCGCATTGGGTACATTAGTACATAGGACAAAGTACTAAATTAGCAGCCATTGGTTGGCTGTGCTTTGCTGACCTGAGAATATTATATATACTTGCAATCTGGAAGATGTGCAGCAGGTTTGATCGATCGATCGATGAGCAGATTCTGCAGCTAGCCAAGTGAACGGAATACCCAGCTACTGTAGCTCTTTTGGTAGTGCAGTGCAGTGGGATCATCGAACATTTAAAAGTTCCTCGTCTTTTTTATCAGTTTTGGCAACCAAGCAGCTTGAATTGGTTCTGACCTGACCCGTCATGCAGCATTAGATTTAGATTAGATGTCCTGATCCTGCATGCGTCAATCGCTTCTACTGTAGGGCATTGGATGCTGCCTGCAGCTTGAGCACTCAGGCATTGTCACTCATGACCTTTATTTAGGGTGATCTGTAATTTAAGAACATGCACCAATATATGTAGAGCTAGGAAGAAATAAAAACGCATGCATCTTGCTTTCTTTTTTCTCCATGAGAAAGGACTAAAATCCAATGCCCACTATCTCTGCTTTCGTTGGCATACGTTGCTTTAAGTCGACATCAAATCCGGAGCATCGATTCTCGCTCTCTCGCCGCGCCGCCCACATAGGAGAGGAGAATGGCGAATTTGGGGTACAACAAGACAAGCGGCATGTGTGCGCATGTATGAAGAACATTTCTCTCTTTTTCTTGCTCCCACCCAATGCAATTCCGTGTTCAATGTGACTGAAAAAGACATTCTAACGTGTCGAACTATGGGTGACATCTGCTACCCGGCCGGCCCCTTCTATGCAAGATCCTAGCTATGACTGAACTTTCTTTGGATAGAATTGCAGGTATGGTAACTTTATTTTTTCTATGCATGGTACGGTTAGGCACACTAAGAAAATTATAGGTTATATATAAAGGGTAAGCAAAAACACATGCATGCATGCCTTGTTGAATACAAGTAGTACAATATTTTTTATGGGGAAATAAAATACTAATGTTTCTTTTTAGAGAGGAAATAGCATATATAATACACTTATATGTACTAATTTATTTGACCACAAGGAAATTAACTATATATAAGAGCTATCAGAGAATTATTAGACCATCCTTAATTCTTAGTACAGTAAGTGGTACTAGTTCCATCTAGGAGTAGAAAATGAAGCAGGAAACATATGTCAAGTATCGATCACAGTCCAAAGAACTGTATCTTCTGGTCCTCATCCTGGTTTGTTTTGGAAAAAATGAGATAAGAGTGGTCCGGTCAGCTGGTCCTCATGATCTGACTTGCTTCTCTTTGTCCTCCTCCTCCTTCTCCCCCTCTTCCTTGGCAGCAGCAGCAGCGGCTGATGATGATGATGCTTCTGAGGCATCCCTCTTCTTTCCCCACAGCAGAATATAGAGGCCCAGAATCAAGAGTATGGATCCCAGAACACTGCACTCATGAATAACAACAAAACACAAAAGTGATGCAATTTGGTCCATCCATTGCAATTCCAAAAACCCAGCTATAGCTAGTGAAGAATCATGGTCCCTTGTGTTTAGGCGATTAACGACAATGCTAGGTCACTATGACTAACGTGTGTTTTGCAGAGGCAAAGTCATTTGTGTTAGGTCATTAGTGATACAATTTGAATGTGCTTAATGGATATTCATGCCCCAAGATGAAAATCGTTTCGATTTCAAAGGATGATGATACAAGTTGAAGACTAGGCTAGTCCTTAGTGCCATAAGGTTGAGAAGGACACTAAATATAGCTAGGGCTTTGTTTTTCCTTTGACCGTACTATTAAGGGGGGGTATGAGATTAGTAGCTTGACCTAGAAGAGTTTAGGAAAGTGGGTATATGCACACTTGTCACAACCAGTCCTAGAGACCCTGCTATAATCCCTTGGTATGCCTTAAGATGGTAGGAGCAAAATCCCTTAAGAAACCTTAGTGATAAGAGTTGAGAAAAGGGGGAGAAAAGAGCTCCGGACCAGTTTGCTAAGGAAGCGTGGGACCAAGGAGAGGAGTCCGACGGCCTTGCCTTAGAAGCCAGTTCAAAAGACAGAGCTCCGGACCACCTGTCTGGAAGAGCACCGGACCATAGGCAAGTGGTCCGGTGGCCTCTGTCAGTGAAAGCCTGCCCTGGGAGTGAGCTCCGGACTAGTCTGACGGAGGGTCCGACGGGTAGTCCGACGCTCACAGGCAGAGCTGTGATCCAACTTAGTGAGCTCCCTGGCTCCGGACCTGAGCGTCGGACCAGGGCTCCGGACCAAGGAGAGTGGTCCGGAGGTTCGAAGAAGAGAAAGTGTTTTCACTCAGTGAGCACCCTGGCTCCGGACCAGTGCGTCGGACCAGGTCGTCAGACTAAGGCAAGTGGTCCGACGGTGTCTATTTCTCAGCAGAGAGTGAGCTCCGGACCAGGCTACTTGGTCCGGTGGTGTTAGCTCCGGACTAGTCCGGTGGCTTCGCAGAGAAGAGAAAAAGCATAAAACGGCTAGTTTAGGAGGTGGAGACTATTTATAGTTGCCCCCTTCGTCCTTAGGATCTCTCTTGGCCTGTGTTACACCTGAGGAACCTTGGAGAGAATTCTTGGAGAGCCAAGTGCCTAGTGAGGGAGAAATTTGAGAGATTCCATCTTGTTCTTCCCTCCTAGAGTGATTAGGAGTGACTTGTGTGCATCCATCCACCTTCCTAGCCTTGAGTTGGTCAAGTGAAGGTCTTGTGCTTGTTACTCTTGGTGTTCGACAGCACCTAGACGGTTTGGTGGTGTTCGGAGGAAGTGATTGCCGGAAGATTGTCGGCGACTCTTCTCGAAGCTTCTGTGATCGGTTGTGGGCGATTCACCGAGCCGGAGTGGCGAAGAATCAGCCCGTAGAGAGCACTCTACCCTTGCACGGGTAGAGGGGGAGCTATACCTTGCGAGGTGCTCCAACGAGGACTAGGGGGGTGTGTTGACACCTCGATACCTCAGGAAAACATCGCTGCGTCACTGAGAATCTCTTTTCCCTAGATTTTTACATTTCCGCATTACATTTCGTCTTGTTCTTTCATTTCCCACTAGAATTGCTTAGGGTGTATTTCAATTCCATGAACTGCTACCGCTTTCTAGCTAGGACACACGACTGGTAGGCACTAGGGGGTGATTGGCATTTGATAGGTTTTCATATGTGCTTTAGAAATTTAAAACAAGCCCAATTCACCCCCCCCCCTCTTGGACATCTTGATCCTTTCAATTGGTATCAGAGTCTTGTTGCTCTAAATTAGACTTCACCGCCTAGAGCAAGATGTCCCATGGGGATGGACCGCCACCCATGTTTGATGGGGATGACTTTCCTTATTGGAAAGTGCGGATGGAGGCCTACCTTGAGGCCGTGGATGTCGGCGTTCACAAAGCCGCCACCATAGGAGGATCGGTGTTCGCCGAGGATCCCTTCTTTGAGAAGAACAATGCTAAGGTAAAGAACATTCTCTTCCGTGGCATTTGCAAGGATGTGTTCAACTGTGTGCGGAATTGCAAAACAGCGCATGAGATTTGGACAAACATTTGTGCTCTACACGAGGGCACCAAATGTGAAAGAGAAGAGCGCTATCACCTCATCATTGCTAAGATGAACTCTTTTACCATGCTATCTCATGAAAATGCTAATGAAATGTATTCTTGCTTGAATGTGCTTGTAGAGGAGTTGAATGGCCTTGGACTTACTCAAATGACACCGGCCGATGTGGTGCGCAAGATACTTTGTGTCTTACCAATAGACAAGTATAGCCACATCGTCACGGTCTTTCATCAAGGCGATCTCTCCATAACTACCCCAATACAAGTTTTGGGCAAGATCAATGCTCATGAGATGTACATGAAGATCAATGATGGAAGTTCATCTTCCTCCAAGAAGAAAGAGAAGGAGGAGAAAAAGGACTTAGCTCTCAAGGCATCTTCCAAGGAGAAGTGCAAGATTCAATATGTACTTGAGAGTGCAAGTGATGATGATGATGAAGACAACATCGCTCTTATGGTGAAGAAAACCACCAAGATGTTGAAGAGGCTAAACAAGAATGGAGTCAAGTTTGACTCAAAGAAGAAGAAATTCTTCACAAGCTCTTCAAGGAAGCCAATCTCCCAAATGAAGTGCTACAATTACGGCACTCTTGGTCATCTAGCTCATGCTTGCCCCGAAGAGAAGAAAGACAAGTTCAAGAACAACAAGTTCAAGAACTTCAAGAAGAATAAGGGCGGCAATGATGACTCAAGTGATGATGATAAGAAGCAAGACAAGCCATACAAGAAGAAGAAGAACTTCAACTTCTACAAGAAGAAGAAGGATGGCAAGGCTTACATTGTAGGTGATTGGCTCACCGATATTGATGATTCAAGTGACTCCTCCGATGATGAGAGTGAAGAAGAGAAGGTGGCTGCCTTGGTGATTGGTTCTTCTATTCCACTGCCACCTCCTCCTTCATCGTCAGGCTCATCCTCTACACACCTATGCCTCATGGCTAAAGGTGACAAGAAGGTACAAAAAGAGGATGATGGTGATGATCTCTCTATTGATGATAGTGACAATGAAGAAGCACCTTCCTATGATGAACTAATTAAAATTTGCAACAAGTACGCTAGCATCATAAGGAAGTACAAGAGTAAAAATGACAAACTTCTTGAGATCAAAGAAAACTTGCATGATAAGCTTGACACCTTGTCTAGTGCTAATGATGATTTGAAGCTTGAGATTAATTCTCTCAGATCTAGCACTAGGGAGATCAAAGTCTCTCTTAAGCAAGCTAATGAGAAACATGATAAGCTTGAGAGGTCAACACAAGAGCTCCACACAAGGTATAACTTGCTAAAAGATGACTACAACAAAGTCAAGGAAGATCATGGCACGTTAGTGATAGCAAATGAATTGCTTACTCAAGATCTTACACATGTTGCTACTAACCCGTGTGCTAAGTGTGCAAGTGCTACCTCTTGTGAAATCGAGCTTGATGATGTGGCTCTTGAGCAAAGTGCTAAGTGCAAGGGCAATAGGGTTGTTGAAGCCGACAAGTATGATGACTATGTAAAGATGAAGGATGAGAACTCAAAGCTCAAGGAAGAGCTAATCAATCTCAAGTCTAATAAGCCTATTGTCATCAAGCCGGCTCAAGAAGAAGACAAAAATGCTATCATTTTGATCAACTCTCTAAGAGAAGAAATTATTAAGCTCAAGAATGACAAGACCAAGCTCACAAGTGGCCTTGAGAAGTTCACCAAGGGTCACAACCTTCAAAGTGAGCTCTTGATGAACACCATCATGAAGAATGACAAGACCGGTATTGGGTTCAAGGAAAATCAAGTGATAAAGGCCAAGGTCAAGATTGAAGCCAAGAATTACTACAAGAACAAGTACAATGGCTACAATCAAGAGAAGCCAAAGCCCAAGCCAAGGAGATGCTTTGAGTGTGGACAAGTTGGTCACTTCGCATATGATTGCATGACTCCACCTCGCAAGACCTTGCCCAAGCACACTAGGCCATTTGCTCATGATGCTCACTATGTCATCAACAAAGATTCCAAGGGTAGACCACTTGTGGTGTTTCTTGGACCACCAATGAAGAACAAGCCTAAAGTTCTTTGGGTTGCTAAGGAGTTGGTTGACAAGGCTATGGGGCCCCGCACTAAGGGGGTTCCCAAACAACAAGCTTAACTCCAAGTTGCTTGTGTGTAGGTGAACTATAAGACCGGTGGAAGTCATTGGGTGGTTGATAGTGGTTGCACTCAACATATGACCGGTGACTCCCGGATGTTCACCACACTAGAGGAAGATTGTGAAGGGCAAGACAAGATTACCTTTGGGGACAATTCAAAAGCTAAAGTACAAGGTCTAGGCAAAGTGGCAATCTCCAATGATCAATCAATATCAAATGTCTTGCTAGTGAAATCTCTAAGCTTCAACTTGCTTTCCGTGGGTCAACTTTGTGATCTTGGATTCTATTGTCTCTTCACTCCAAATGAGGTGATTGTGACCAAGATTGAAGATTCATCAATGATATTCAAAGGGTTTCGGCACAACAACCTCTACTTAGTGGATTTCACCTCAAATGAAGCCGAATTGCAAACTTGTCTATTCTCCAAAAATTATTTGGGTTGGCTTTGTCATAGAAGATTAGCTCATGTGGGCATGTTAACTTTGAAGAAACTTGTCAAGAAGGAGCTGGTTAGAGGTGTGAAGGATGTGGTGTTTGAGAAGGATAAATTGTGTAGTGCTTGTCAAGCCGGCAATCAAGTGGCAAACACTCATCCAACCAAATCTTTTATGTCTACCTCAAGAGTCCTAGAGTTGCTACACATGGATCTATTTGGCCCTACCACCTATGCTAGTCTTGGAGGAAATCTCTATTGCTTAGTGGTAGTGGATGACTACTCTCGGTACACTTGGGTATTCTTTCTTCAAGATAAGGGAGAGACAATTGGCATATTCAGAAGTTTGCTACAAAAGCTCAAAATGAATTTGATGTGAAGATCAAGAAGATTAGAAGTGACAATGGCACCAAATTTTTGAACACAAAGATTGAAGATTATTGTGATGAAGTGGGGATCAAGCATGAGGTATCCACCACATATACTCCACAACAAAATGGTGTTGTAGAGAGGAAGAACCGGACACTCATAACTCTAGCAAGGTCTATGCTTGATGAGTACAACACTCCGGAGAAGTTTTGGGCGGAGGCAATCAACACCGCTTGCTATGCGGTAAATCGTCTCTTCGTCCAAAGGCTATTAAAGAAGACCCCCTATGAGCTTGTCAATGGGAAGAAGCCGGATATTTCATTCTTTCGGATGTTTGGTTGCAAAGTTTACATCTACAAGAAGCACCAACACTTGGGTAAATTCCAACGGCGGTGTGACATTGGTTTCCTTGTTGGATATTCACTTAAATCCAAGGCATACCGTGTATTTAACAAAGCCGTCGGCTTAGTTGAAGAAACGTATGACTTGGAGTTTGATGAAACTAATGGCTCCCAAGGAGCGCTTGAGGATATTGATGTAGGTGATGAACCCTTGAGGGAGGCAATGAAGAATATGCCAATTGGTGCTATCAACCTGCAAGAGGTGGAAGAAGTTGAAGATGAAGCAAATCAAGATCTTTCTCCACCTCGCACGCCTCAAGTTGATGAAGAAGATCAAGTGAGGGAATCTCAAGAAGACACTCACATCCCTCAAGATCAAGTCGAGGCCGAAGCAAGCAATGTTGATGCACCGCATCCCCCTCCTCAAGAGACAAATAGAAGATCAACACCTCTCCTTCAAGCTCACCCCCATGATCAAATTATAAGGAGTCCATCAAAGGGAGTTATGACTCGCTCTAGACTTGCATCTTATGTTGAACATCACTCGTTTGTTTCCTTTGTTGAGCCTACTAGTGTTAAAGAAGCACTTGCGGATCCGGATTGGGTGAATGCCATGCATGAAGAACTCAACAACTTCACCCGGAACCAAGTGTGGACACTTGAAGAGAAGCCAAAGGATGCAAGAATCATTGGCACCAAGTGGGTGTTTAGGAACAAGCAAGATGATCAAGGCGTGGTTGTGAGGAACAAAGTAATATTGGTGGCAAAGGAGTTCTCTCAAGTAGAAGGGGACTCGATTTTGGAGAGACCTTTGCTCCGGTTGCAAGACTTGAAGCCATTCGTATCCTTTTGGCGTATGCTTCACATCACAAAATGAAACTCTTTCAAATGGATGTGAGGAGCGCCTTCTTAAATGGTTTCATCAATGAACTTGTCTATGTCTCACAACCTCCCGGGTTTGAAGACCCAAACTTGCCTAATCATGTGTATAGGTTGTCCAAGGCACTCTACGGATTGAAGCAAGCTCTAAGAGCTTGGTATGAGAGGCTAAGGGACTTCCTACTCAAGAAGGGCTTCAAGATCGGGATCGTCAACACAACACTATTCACCAAGAAGCTTAATGGAGAAATCTTTGTTTGCCAAGTATATGTCGATGACATTATATTTGGGTCAACAAACCAAGACCATTGCAAGGAGTTCGGTGACTTAATGTCCAAGGAGTTCGAGATGTCAATGATTGGCGAGCTAACCTTCTTCCTTGGCTTTCAAGTGAAGCAAATGAGAGAAGGGACCTTCATCTCTCAAGAAAAGTACACTCATGATTTACTTAAGAAGTTCAAGATGAAGGATTGCAAGCCAATCAAGACCCCAATGCCTACTAATGAACATCTCAACCTTGATGAGGGAGGTAAACCAATTGATCAAACTCTCTATCGTTCTATGATCGGTAGTTTACTTTACCTCACCGTATCTAGGCCGGATATCATGTTTAGTGTGTGTATGTATGCTAGATTTCAAGCAAGCCCTAAGGAGTCGCATCTCTGTGAGGTTAAAAGAATCCTTAGGTACATAAGGCACACCCCTAGCATGGGTCTTTGGTATCCCAAAGGAGCTCCCTTCCAACTAGTTGGCTATTCCAATTCGGATTATGCTGGGTGTAAGGTTGATAGGAAGAGTACCTCCGGCGGGTGCCACATGCTAGGAAATCACTTGTTTCTTGGTCCTCAAAGAAGCAAAACAGTGTGACATTGTCAACCGCCGAGGCGGAATACATTGCCATGGGAGCAAGTTGTGCACAAATCTTATACATGACCCAAACACTTCTTGATTACGACGTTGTTTTAAAAGATGTTCCACTTTTGTGTGATAATGAAAGCGTCGTAAACCTTGCTAACAATCCAGTTCAACACTCTCGCACCAAGCATATAGATATTCGTCATCACTTTCTTAGAGATCATGTGGCTAGGAAAGACATCACACTAGTTGGAGTTAAGAGCGAAGATCAATTGGCGGATATCTTCACAAAACCACTCGATGAAACAACCTTTTGTAGGTTGAGAAGCGATTTGAATGTGCTTGATCACTCAAACTTCACTAAAAATTGAGATTGTGTGAACCATGCATTCTTTTGTAATATAACATGTTTAATTTGGTAATGCACATAGGCTTGGCTAATGCCGTTGAGATAACCGCCCTCAAAGCGTGTGACAAAGCTTAACCACGGTTTAAACTTGCAAGCAACCTAGATTCAAATTCTGTATTGCATAGCATATGCATGTGTGTTGCTTCGTCGTTTCTTTTCGGTTAAGTTTGATCATCCTCTAGGCTCGTCACTTAGGGGGAGCATTCAAAGCTCTAGCTGCAGCTAATACCCCTCTTGTGCCCCTATGGTGATCCTTGGAGTTTTCTTGATCTATTTTTCTATGAAAACTAATCCTAGCCTATGGCAAACTATTTCTAAATTGAGGGTTTGAGAGATGCTAAGTCCAACAAGTGTTTCTTTTTGCTCTTTTGTGTTGGTACTTGGCTAAGAGAAAAGATTGGAGAGAAAAACAGGAAAATTCAAAGCAATTCAAGCGTCGGACCACCCACCGGACTACTCTGCTTGGTCCGACACCAAGTAGTCCGACGTTCTGTCACTCTCTGCATGAACTTCTCCAAACACAGAATCCCGTCGGACCACCCGTCCGACGGTCCTCCAGACCATACCTCAAAGGTTCGATGCCTCGGTCAGTGCTAATCCCCTCAGTCAACTGACCTCCGGACCACTTCACTTAGTCCGGCGGTTAGTCTGATGCGCTGGTCCGATGCTCAGTCTTTCCCTGCATAAATTTTTCTCCAGACATAAAATCCGTCGAACTACAGGTCCGACGCTCCACTGGACCATAGCCGAATGGTCCGGAGCCTCGGTCAGTGGTCAACAGTCCAGTCAAAGGACCGTCAGACTAGTCCGACGCTTCGTCTGAAGCCCTAGTCCGGTGGTCGGGTGCTCTCTGCATGAAATGTTTCATTCTCTGGTTCCGTCGGACCCCTCCGTCGGACCATCCACCGGACCATGGAAAGTAGTCCGACGCTCGGAATTTTTGCGCATATCCCCCCCCCCCCCGCACCGGCTGTTTCTCTCGACAGTTGCTTTTCTACCACCGTCCGTACGCCGCGCCGCCTCCACGCCAAAGCGCCGCCGCTCGCCATCGCGCCGCCCAAGCGCCGCCGCTCGCCCACTCCTGCACCCCCATCGTCCTCGTCGTCGGTGAGCTTCTCCCCGGAGCTCAGCCGCGCCTCCCCTGCTCTGCTCTGCTCTCCTCTTGCGCAGCAGCAGCATCGCCGCCGCCCACAGACCTCGTCATCGAGGTCCCCCTCGCCGGCGACCAAGCCACCACCTCCTCTCTGCCAGAGCTAGTGCCAACCTAGGGTTTCACCCCCATTGCCATTGCCATTGCCAAGAAGGGATTACCACCTAGGGTTTGCCTAAAACCTAGGTTTTGGTATTGATCGTCAATTCGACTTCATCATCTTTGCTTCATTGTCTCCTAGGGTATGACTTTGATCATTGGTTTAGCGTTTCGACTAGCTTGATCATCACATGCCCTAGTTCATGCAAACTCCAATTCACTAAACTAAACTTGTCAATTGTGATCCGCAGTTGGTAATCATCCTTGTGGAGTGTGGTTTGGAGTCTTGATTTTCTTTGATTAGATACACTTACTTATCTCAGGTACAGTGATAGATTTCATTCTTTATCTTATCTAGATGCTTGCTTCCATACGGGTTCTTATCTCTAGATGATATATATGCTTATATATATATATACCCTGTCTATTCTATCTGGCAGCAGTCAGTGGCAGCTTAAACTCGGGGCAAAGCTCGCGAGTATGGATTGAGGCAAAGCCTCAGAAGGATCAGTCCAGTGTCTTGGCAAACCCCTCTGTCAGCTTTGATTGTTCAGTGATTCTTTGTAGTTGGCAGTTGCTTGTGACAGAGATCAGTGGTTCTTGTGGCAGTTGCTTGTGACAGAGATCAGTGGTTCTTGTGGCAGTGCTTGTGACAGTGGTTCTATACTTGTCAGTTGGGCAGTCATTTCTCTGTCGATCAGTGATGGCTCATGGTTCTCATCCTCGTGCTAGTGGCTCAGGTGATGACACTCCTCCTCCTCCACATCCTTCAAGGGACAAGGGCAAGAAGCAGATTGTTGAGAAGCCCAAGAAAAAGAAGCGAAAGCTTACAGAGGCCGAGTAGGCTAAGGCAGTGGCAGATGCAGTGGACCGCGCAAAGCGAGGTGGTTGCCGAGGTTCTGTTAGACTTGGCACCCCTCCACGGGCTTTACCGTCTACTCCTCCAGCTCAGTCACAGACAGAGGAAGCTCCAGAGGAGCAAGAGCTTGTCACAGAAGCTCTTGGTACACCGTTGGCACCCCTTTCTGGGGGGCGAGTTACTCGTTCTCAGGCAGCTCAGTCACCTCAGAGTGCCTCAGCAGCTCCTACGGCAGCCTCAGCGTCAGTTCACCTAGACTTGAGGGAGCTCACAGCAAAGCAGGTGAAAAAGCTTCGTTTTATGGCACTTGAGAAGTGGTGCCCTGATCAGCGTGACCCCAGAGCTTCACCAGGATGGCACACACCTCTCATGGAGGATTTCTACAGAGCAGCTCAACTTTCTAGCATTCAGATCAGACCTCACAGAGTTTGCTCCTTGGAGAGCATTGTTGAGTTGGCTGGAGAGAAAATTCAACCCTTTATCACGTATCTTCCGGGACTCGCCGACCTTCTTGGTCGTTCCGGGAATTACATTGAGAGGTGGGTCAGGGAGTTCTACGCTTCAGTATGGGTTGATCCTCTTCAGAACTTTATACAGTATACCTTCAGAGGAGAGCGCTACAGGCTTTATATGACTCAGCTCAGAGAGATTCTTCACTTCACCCAGACAGCCGGAGAGCTCAACCTTCACTATGATTGCTATAGAGGAGTTCATGTGCCTCGCCGGGCCAAAGGTGGCCGTACTTTGTCAGTTCAGGAGGTCGCACCTCTCTTCAGGCCACCCTTCACAGAGGGCTCTCGACGTACTCCGGCAGAGCTTCGCTCCACTGTTCGCCGTCTGAATGATGTTCTACGGCGCACTCTATTGCCTCGCACCGGGTACAAGGAAGGTCTGACTAACATGCAGCAGCTTCTTTAGGTTCTTGTATCTCAGACACCGTTTGATATTGCGGATTTCCTAGTGTCAGAGATTGAGGATGTGATTGCTGATGGTATGAGGGCACGACGACAGCTTCCCTATGCTCATTGGATTTCTTCTATCATAGCTATCGAACTTGTGGGAGCCAACCCCGGACTCCGTGATTTGCTGGATCAGTCACCGACTTCCTTCCCAGCAAACAGAGTTCTAGGTTCCTTTGACAGTCGGTTCGGGAACCGGGTGCTACGCCTTGTCAGGCAGCGGACTGCTCCAGCCGACAGAGATGATGTGGATGCCCAGGATGAGGCCATCAGAAATATTGAGCAGCAGAATCTTCATGACTTAGAGACTGGAGAGACAGAGGGTGTCTATGCTGACACTTCTTCCGACAGCTCAGACGCTGATTTCCAGCCAGTTCCTCCTATACCCCCACGGGCTCACGACACTGAGACTGGTGGCTCTGGCTCAGCTACAGAGACTATGATACTGAAGATACTTGATCGTCTCAATGAGTAGCAGAGTTAGCATATCCAGCAGTAGAACATGGCCTTTATGGCTCATATGATGAAGTGGACTAGTGCTTCTCCCCTTGAGTTCCCGGCTGCACCTCAGATCCAGATGATGAGTCAGTCTCAGCCCTCTCAGTCAGTTGGTCAGCTAGCAGCACCACAGCAGTCAGTTGGGCCTTCAGTGGCCCCTTCCAGTTCAGCCGGATAGACCGTCACTCCCACCCTAGCCATACAGTCTAGTGGACTTCAGGGTGCCGGAATGACCACCCTGTTCCAGTCCCTGTTGACTCAGGTCTCTCAGTGGTTGGACACCTTAGGCCCGACTCAGCAGTTCACCCCTCTCACTACCGGTTTCACGCCGATGTCTACTACGATGGGTGCTACTACCACAGATCTCTCAGTGTCGTTCAGCGACATCACAGGGTAGCCGTCCCCCACTGGTCAGCAGATAGCAGCAGAGATTGAGGCAGAATTGGTTATACCGACAGCTGGTCAACACCATTCTTCAGTTGCTTCCTCAGAGGCTACACACGACAGTCGGGCTCCAGCCGTATCCACTCCACCCACAGCTGCTGTTGCTACCGATGCCACTCTTGTTACTACGACTCCAGTATAGCCTCCGCAGCCTCCGGTTATTCAAACTCCAGTCGAGTCCGTGCATGAGGCCCAACCGGACAACGTAGCTCCAGAGGCTCCAGCAGAGACAGTGGCACCAGATTCTGCTCCTACTCCTACCCCAGCTACAGCTCCAGAGTCTTCGACAGCAGAGATAGCCGGCACGTCAGCTCCTGTCCCCCAGACCGCTCCACTTCCAGCGACAGACACTCAGGGGGAGGATTCAGATGATGAGACCTACTTGTCAGAGTTCAGGGTGCTTGACCTCTCCACGGCTGCTTCCACTCCGCCTCTAGACGCTTAGTTTTGGTGCTTCGACGCCAAAGGGGGAGAGGGAGAGTCGAGTAGATGGGCTAGCTTTAGGGGGAGTTAGTAGGATTCGTTCTTTTGATGTGTATTTACTCTATCGCATCATGCATCACGTTTACCGTCTTTATGCATTGTATGATATGTGTGATGGTTGAGACTTGATGGTTGTGTGACATGTGTGGACTTTTACTTATATATATCATGTCACTTGGTTATGCTATATTACTTCCGCGCTAATCTCTGATCTTTTGGCTATAGAATATCCTTTTGAAATCAAGTACTTTTCTCATTTCATATCCTTTGTGCTTGTCATGGCTTGAATGGTTTAGGCATGTATATGTCTTTCTTATCACTAACCCATGCCTATATCATGTCAAGTCATGTTTTCTCTTATCAAAATTCACTCATTATTCTCTACTCGAGCTTGTATTGTCGTCAATAACCTAAAAGGGGGAGATTGAAGAATCATGGTCTCTTGTGTTTAGGCGATTAACGACAATGCTAGGTCACTATGACTAACGTGTGTTTTGCAGAGGCAAAGTCATTTGTGTTAGGTCATTAGTGATACAATTTGAATGGGCTTAATAGATATTCATGCCCCCAAGATGGAAATCGTTTCGGTTTCAAAGGATGATGATACAAGTTGAAGACTAGGCTAGTCCTTAGTGCCATAAGGTTGAGAAGGGCACTAAGTATAGCTAGGGCTTTGTTTTTTCTTTGACCATACTATTAAGGGGGGGTATGAGATTAGTAGCTTGACCTAGGAGAGTTTAGGAAAGTGGGTATATGCACACTTGTCATAACCAGTCCTAGAGACCCTACTATAATCCCTTGGTATGCCTTAAGTTGGTAGCAGCAAAATCCCTTAAGAAACCTTAATGATAAGAGTTGAGAAAAGGGGAGAAAAGAGCTCTGAACCAGTTTGCTAAGGAAGCGTCGGACCAAGGAGAGGAGTCCGACGGCCTTGCCTTAGAAGCCAGTTCAGAAGACAGAGCTCCGGACCACCTGTCTGGAAGAGCACCGGACCATAGGCAAGTGGTCCGGTGGCCTCTGTCAGTGAAAGCCTGCCCTGGGAGTGAGCTCCGGACTAGTCTGACGGAGGGTCCGACGGGTAGTCCGACGCTCACAGGCAGAGCTGTGATCCAACTTAGTGAGCTCCCTGGCTCCGGACCTGAGCGTCGGACCAGGGCTCCGGACCAAGGAGAGTGGTCCGGAGGTTCGAAGAAGAGAAAGTGTTTTCACTCAGTGAGCACCCTGGCTCCGGACCAGTGCGTCGGACCAGGTCGTCAGACTAAGGCAAGTGGTCCGACGGTGTCTATTTCTCAGCAGAGAGTGAGCTCCGGACCAGGCTACTTGGTCCGGTGGTGTTAGCTCCGGACTAGTCCGGTGGCTTCGCAGAGAAGAGAAAAAGCATAAAACGGCTAGTTTAGGAGGTGGAGACTATTTATAGTTGCCCCCTTCGTCCTTAGGATCTCTCTTGGCCTGTGTTACACCTGAGGAACCTTGGAGAGAATTCTTGGAGAGCCAAGTGCCTAGTGAGGGAGAAATTTGAGAGATTCCATCTTGTTCTTCCCTCCTAGAGTGATTAGGAGTGACTTGTGTGCATCCATCCACCTTCCTAGCCTTGAGTTGGTCAAGTGAAGGTCTTGTGCTTGTTACTCTTGGTGTTCGACAGCACCTAGACGGTTTGGTGGTGTTCGGAGGAAGTGATCGCCGGAAGATTGTCGGTGGCTCTTCTCCAAGCTTCTGTGATCGGTTGTGGGCGATTCACCGAGCCGGAGTGGCGAAGAATCAGCCCATAGAGAGGACTCTACCCTTGTGCGGGTAGAGGGGGAGCTATACCTTGCGAGGTGCTCCAACGAGGACTAGGGGGGGTGTCGACACCTCAATACCTCGGGAAAACATCGCTGCGTCACTGAGAATCTCTTTTCCCTAGCTCTTTACATTTCCGCATTACATTCCGTCTTGTTCTTTCATTTCCCACTAGAATTGCTTAGGGTGTATTTCAATTCCATGAACTGCTACCGCTTTCTAGCTAGGACACACGACCGGTATGCACTAGGGGGTGATTGGCATTTGATAGGTTTTCATATTTTCTTTAGAAATTTAAAACAAGCCCAATTCATCCCCCCCCTCTTGGGCATCTTGATCCTTTCAGCTAGTTGCATGCCGTCACTTCAACGTGATGTATATATGTAGGTGTCTGTAGAGCTAGCAAGTATGGATACTCCAATACCCCCTGCTTTCTTTCTTTTTTCCCTATGACCAGCTAGATCAGGCCATGCATTTTGCTACCAACATCTTCAAAATTCTTCAGATGAAGATGCTGATGAGTGGTAATAAAGGAGATAGCTTACCTTCCAAGATAGATATTCTCATGGAGAAAGAAGAAATCGATAATGGCAACCATGATCTGGATGACAGGGATGAAGGCCGACGTGAAAACCGGCCCTCTCTTCTCCACACACCACGTCATCAGGACGTAGCCCACTCCGGACCCCAAGACTCCCTGAAACATATATAAACATATATATGTGCTTGGAATGTAAATTTTGATTTGCTTTAAGTTGTGACCAAAGAACAGATACATGAATGAGGGAAATCATTAGCTTGTAATTCTTTTTCTAAGAGGAAAAAAATCATTTGTGCTATACACTACTACAGAAAACCTCGCATGAAGCTTACCACCCCACATACACAGTACATTTGACGATAAATTGAACCCTTCACTTTTGAACCATACATCGAGGGACCTTTAATCCCAGTTGAGAACAACAACCGAGACTAAAGGGTCTACCTTTACTCCGGATTGGTATTACCAACCGGGACTAAATGTTCTGGACCTTAAGTCTCGGTTGGTAACACCAACCGGGACTAAAGGAAACTCTTTAGTCTCTCGGTTGGTGTTATCAACCGGGAGTAAAGATCTATTAGTCCCGAACACAAAAATTTTTGAGACTAAAGCTCATTTTGGACATCGACCAAAGGTCTGTTCTCTAGTAGTTATATATAGTATTGCCTTCCAATAATTTGTTGGAATTGTTGTCGTTTGTGGTAGTTGTATCCCGTCTGGATTAGTTTACTTCGTCCTCATTATATCAAGTATTGGACTAGACATATCTCATGTGTTTTCGTTTTAAGTATATAGTATACTATACTTCTAGATATTCACGTAGGTTCACGCGAGAGGCAGATTAGAAGGGGGCTCATGCATATATGTATGCTTTGGTGATCTAGCTTGCTAGCAACATCGCATCGTGCTTGTCTATAGTCTAGTCTAACAAAAAAATCAAAGATGCAGGTCTATGGGATGGGACGATCTATGGGATCAAATCGCGCGGGCAATAATAGTGAGTGGGGGTGTGTGAGTAAGAGAGAGAGAGAGGCAGATAAGACACACAAGCCAGCAAACGAGTGGTGAGGCGTTCATGAGAACAATCATGCAGATCTTGTATTATTGACGTCTGTTTGCAATGCATCCGTTTCCACCGATTGTCCCCTCTACCCCTTATATAGACGAGGCTGCAGGGATGGACACGTGCACGTGCACAGGTGGGACGACTCGATAGGATCAGGTGCCAACGTCTCATCAAATAGACTGATGTGTTATTTGGTTCAATTCACCGTACCCCTCGGAGAGCAATGGCGTCATTAGAAACCAGTGCTATCTGTTAGTACCACACAACTGAAACCATGATTTGTATTTGGTTGGCATCAGTAATGTCTTGTCAACTGTGAAGTCATGTTTGGTAAAATTTCAGTCAAATATACTGTTTTTGTAATTTTTGGGAGTGCATTTGCAACCTCTAAGAATTAGTAGTCGGCTCGCTTCTTCCGGTGCACTCCACCATGACTTGACGTGGTGGATCTACAACCCTTGGCCTCGTTGCGGTGCTCTGGTGGAGCCCTAGCGGGATATTCTAGGCGCAGGGTGGCCACCCATGGTCGGTTGGATCCCCTAGCATGCATGAAGCTCCATGACCAGACGTAGAAACATGATGGTGGCGCGACCTCCCCATTGCGGTGTTGCGGCGGAGCCCTTGCCCCGGGCATCTACCGGAGCTGCTTTGTGGTGCGGTGCCTCCTCTACATGTACGTGTGTAGGGCCTGGGTGTGCAATTTGGCCACAGGCTTGCTGGAGGCGGGACCACATGACCTTAGATGTTCTTCTTCACATGTGTGTGCGTAGAGTGTGGCTTGCCGGTGGTGGGACTACGTGTCTGCGGATAATCTCCCATTGTATCTCTTGTCGGGGACTGCAAAGTACTGTCTCCATAGTGCAATGGTGAGGGTTGTGGGTGAAAGCTCAATTCAACTCTTAGCTAGGCCAGCGACGAAGAACGCCATTGGGCGAAACTTCCTTCTTGAAGGTGTCACTGAAGAAACTCCTGCTGCCTCATATCCTTGGTCGGCCAGACAAATGCGGTTCTTCTCGGCATAAGACTCGAACGAAAGCCTTGCTATAGTCCTGCTTGGTGGTCGATGATTACGTCTACACATAATTCACCTCCCTAGAGGCATCATTGAATAGTCTATGTGTTGTGGTGTTGTATTTTTTTCTCTCCTTTTGGTGTATATTTGGGTTGTGCCACTATTTTCCTTTGTGCTGGGGCATGTTGTTGTTGTTGTTGTTGTTTCCCATTCATGAATATGTCACAATCTAGCCCTTGTGCTGATACTATTGTATCAGTTAGTTCAGTTTTCTAATTAACTAAACGAAAGGGTTTTGCATTGTTCCCTAAAAACAAAGTTGTTAATGATAGATCAATACTTTCAGGTGGGGATTCTCTCCCCCCTGATAGTTCAAAACACACATGAACAAGAAGAGAGTGCAATGGACCAAAATTTTGGAGGAATGAATTTTTGTCTTTTAATATTAGGTGTAGCTAATGTATGGATGTGGAGACGGGGATATGACTCTTATACCAGTGGTGGTTCCAAAATTAGGGGGCTCAAGCAATCAAGTTCATACCATGGTTAGAAGGCATGAAGTTGTGCTTCCGGAGATCAAAATTGGCGTACAAGTAAGGAATTAAGTGAATGAGGGAGCACGGTGGGTTACCAAGTGGGCCTTTTTTAGTTAATCGAAGCCCAAAGAAAATTTAGCGAAACAGCTAGTCCAAAATCGTGAATTAATTTAAGTCTGTGTGCTCTCTTCCCATCCTAGGGCTCTACATATGCTTAAGAGAATCGCTAAGATGACCGACGCCTCTCAAGCTCGGTACGAGTCAATCATGGGCTACTACAAAGACAACGAGGGCAGTGTAATCGGGGACAAAAACTGTTTCAAAGAGAACTTTAACCCTACAATACCTTCTCCTAACACTGGTGTCCCCTAACCCTAACACAGCTTCGCTGATAGGCAGCCTAGGCTGCTCCCGCAGTGCGAAATGCCTATGGAGAATGCGTCGGGCCCTGGACACCGCGACCACAAGCATCGACCGGTTCATGGTGGTACTCAATCGTTCTCTCCACGGCAAGGAGCAAGCGTGTGCAATGCGAGAGGACTCCATGTCTACGGAATACCATGCGGGCATCAAGTCCATCCTATCAGACCTCTACCCAAAAATCATGAATTACCAGTCGCCTTCAATCTCTAGACAACTTCAGTCTCTCCTCAAGATGCTTCCATGCCAACAATTCCTATGAGGGGCTAAGGGGGCTCCACGGGTTTGGCAGCACTAGTGGGGCTAATGCCACCCCCAACCCCACCCCACATCAGCCCACCCACCGCTGGATCCACCCCTGTCTTATATGGTATATGGTTGCACAAGGTCATAATTAGAAACTTAGGTCCACTTGTCATAATTGTGAGAGGACAAAAGAATAAACTCTCCAATATGGACGGCTAAGTTGTGCAATGAGTTGTGCGTGGACGGCTAAGGTTTTTTTATTACTAATTTTTGTAAGTCAAAGCTACAGTATTGGCTTCTGGATTCTTCGTGTTCTATACCAAAAATGCAGCGTCCGTCTTACTCCTTTTATCTGAAAAAAGGCTATGTGCAACTTATCAAAGTACTGTTATTACTACCGTGCTGACAATGGCTTCACTTCACCAAGTAGGGATTGGAGGGTTTTTTGGATTTTCATATATACCAAAACAAACAGAAACAGAAGTGTAAGTAAAGTCCTAAAGATGGGATTTTTTTTCAACACCTAAAAGGTTTGTATATGCGATATTTATATGTATAACCCTCAAAATAAAGACCTATTTTTTCGAACTTAACTAGAAGGCCCGAGAACGGAATTCTCTCATCTGTATGGGCTTCTTTCCGTTTCTGGCACTTAACAGTGTTATTATTAAGTAAAGTGTAAAATGACCATTTTACTCATAACGAAAAATAAAGTACATTTTTTTTAATAATTTATCAAGCATCTTATTTTTTTCGTCAGGAGTTAAATGGTCATTTTACCCCTCACTTAGGTAAGAGAATTTCATTTTCGGCCCCTAAAAATGAACCATAGAAGGTAGATGTGTTATTTTAAGAACCATAAATGTAAATATCACTTTTATACTATAAATATATAACAACAGAAAGTGACAATAAGGTCGTTATCAGCTTACTGTATATAAGACGGTAACGATCTCCAGCGGCCTCGTCAGAACCCACACCGAAGCTCGCCTCTGAATGGCTGCCGTGAGGGCCCCGCCCTGCATCGAGCTGATGAGGAACATGTAGGCCGTGCTGGAGTAGAGCGCCGGGTACTTCTTGGTGAGCCTGGACTGCAGCAGCAGCCAGAAGGAGAAGCACAGGCAGTTGGCGAGCAATGCTAGAGTGCCCAGCGTCCAGCTCTTCCTGTCAGACGACGACGACGACGACCCTGCTGCTGCTGCTCCGTGGTGATCCGGGCTAGGTTCGTCAGCTAGGTGCGTCAAGGAAACGCCCTTGTACAAGGTCAGGAGCATGACGCCGGCGAACGACGTCAGCGTTCCGACGATCTTTGCTGCTCCTGCTTTGTTCCTCATGTTCAGTGACTCCACCCTGAATGAATGAAGGAACGAAAGGGACGGTTTCAGACTTTCAGTAGTTTCAGACTTTCAGCAGTTTCATACTTTCAGTTTCATCAGACAAGAGCACCTGAGCAAGACTGCAATGAGGAAAGTGAGCACAGGAGCCACGTTGGTGAAAGTTATGGCGAACGTTGCTGTGGTGTACTGAAGCCCGTAGAAGAAGGTGTACTGAGAGAGAGCGGCGCTGGACAGGATCACAGGACAGAAGAAGCAAAAAAAAAAATGGAATAGTGAATCAGACAGAATTGTTATGAATGAATCCTCACTATATATATAAAAAAGGACTGACTAGGATATGTGACTGTACGTACCCAAACGCTGCACTGAAGAAAAGGTACACTAGGATCTCTAGTGTGAGCTTAGGCCTTGTGCTCCTGCATGAAAAAAAGACAAAAGAGGTGGAAATGCAAATCAAGCATTAGCATCACATTAGAACAGGTTCGTTCTGAATCTGAACTTTGGTCATTCACTTCACTGAAAAAAAATGTCACATGCATTGCATTTCTGCACCGTATTACCGCTCTCTGAAGTATGCAATTGGAGCAAGGAAGACCGTGGCCACAAGCTGCCGCAGCGTGATGAGCACCAGTCGGTCGAGCCCCTCCTGCAGCGCCTTCTTGATCAGGGCTGTTGTCACGGCAGAGATGAGGTCGAAGACTAGCATCGCGATCACCGGCTTCCACTCGCTGATGCCTGCCATGCCCAACATTGCTGCTTCGATCGAGTGTGCTGCCTGCCTGTAACCGTTTGGCCACCGGCTGCACCTACCTCACCTGAATTTTGCCATAACAATGCTCCTGCAATGTACTATTTATAGGTCTTTTTATTACTTGGTTCGTAGTGCTCCTGATAAAAAGGAGATGTGACAGCATTTGCGTAGTTACCCTTTACCCACAAACAAAAGGCGATAAAGGTTCTAATGCTGATCGATGACTTCGAAAACATTTAATATGTCTGTGTGTGTATATGTTCAACCGGTAAGGGCACATATGAGACACCCAGAATCAATGCAAATCAGTCATGTAAATGAATAAGATAATGTGAAAGTGAAGAATCCTGGAACAGTCTGTCCTGATACATATAATCCTCTCTTGATCGAGCACCATGAATTAAAAGTTACCATGCAAGTTGACAAAACATTTTGACCACACAAAATGTCTTCTCAATTTTGTCCTGAATTTGAGAGTGGGGTGGGGGGGACATCATGGAGGAGAAAAAATAAATAAAAAACATTAACAGAAAGTAGGGAAAACTCAGCACTACTGACTGAAATGAAGGTTATGGAAGCAGCTAGTAGCAGGCAGGCCCAATTGCTTGCACACTTTTGGTGAGCGTTGGAAAGGCCTGCCTGTCCTACAAGCTCACCGCCTTTCGCATCAGTGATGAGCATGCAGTACTATTCCGTAGCGAAAGAAAGGCGCCGCTGCCCAATCCAAGGGAAAGCAGGAGAATTAGTGGTGTGGTCACCTCGTATATCCCATGAATGTATATGTGAAAGCTCTCTGCCTCATCCACCATTGTGATCAGATCACCTGTACACACATAGATATAGTAGCGCTTATACCTCACTCCTGTTTCATTGGTGGTGCATCAGCATTAGCATCACCTTACTTGCAACAAAGGAACGGAGAGATCAGAGGGGATGTCACTATGGGCAAGCGCAGCACATGCCAACATGCCATTATATTGTGCCTCTGCACTTGGATACAAACTGCATTTGCAGTAAGTGGCCAGCATGACCTGGATGGACTAGGGGCTCTTCATCGCCGACGACAAGAGTTAGTAGACCTAGCAGACTTGCATAGCACCTCCACCAAAGTTTCGTTCTTGGATATTTTAGCAGCAATTGCAGACAGGGCGCAGCACATTGTGTAGTGAGCACCTGCTCAATGGTCATTTTCAGTTTCAGTGGTACTAGCTAGTAACTGCATGCAAGTTAATATCCACTTGCACCAGCAAACATTACGCAGCATATATACGTGCATCTGGCAACAATGGTCACTTTCAGTGGTTAGATCAGAATTCAGACACAATCCTGATGCAGAATTCGTGCCATGTTCTGATCTCCATCTTTGGAGGTCTAGCTGGGCAAAGCTACAAGAAGGGAGGTACCACTCTGAAGAAAAAAGAGAGAGAGAGAGAGAGGATCAGAGCACATTCAAGGAATGGAAAAGCATGCAAAGCAAAGATAAAAAGGAGGTGCAGGCTTTTGTGGCCATGCCCTAGCCACCAAAGTGCTTACTGCTTACCCTCCCTATTGAGGATTATTTGAAAGCAGCTGTTTTTTATATGGAACTTGAAAGCAGCTGTTGTGTATATAATTAGGCCTTTAGTTAACAAAACAAAAGCTTTTTGTCTTTTTTGCATGAATTGGCATTGTCACTGCTTGATTTTCTTTGGGGAAAAGAGGTTATATGCGTACTAGATATTGGTAGTGGATCTGCTCTCGTCACTGACAGAGCATCTTACGAAAAAGAGGTCTTTAACGGCTTATACCATACATATATGAACAACCGTAATGCTAGTGCGCATTGTAATCAACTACACTTACACTGTGAATTGTGAATCTAATCATCTAATGGGCGTCGTCAGCTTCATATTCATCCATGCATTCCTCATTGAGTCATTGTACGGCATGGCGCGGCGTGGCATCATGGACGAAAGTGATAAAAGTATTCACATCTTTATTTGCCTTTGTTTCGACGTCTCGGAAGACGCATGCAGGCTCCTTTTCGATCTGTTGTATTTGATAAAAGTCTTGGAACGAAGTGAACGAACTAAAGGCAAAGTAGCAACTGATTAACTTTCCCAATAATCCAATCCATATGTAAAGTTGCCAACAAGAGAGACTAGCTTATATTATAACTAGCTAGAGGTGATCAATAACGTACTGATCAGTACATGCATGCTGCTAGCTAGACTTTCCCAATGCTTGTACTATTATTAACTGTAAAAGAATACTACACGGCTATCACTTCCTTTGTTCTAAATTACAAGCCATTTTGTCTTTCTCTACACTAGTCCATCAATCCGTGCTCTCACACGGGCTAGAATTTTAAGAGGTATAGTACTATTTAATACAATTTACTATTAAAAATTACTTGTATGTTTTCTTTGTTTACTTTTTGTAAAATAGACATAATAGATAGTTCATAGTCTACATCTTATGATCATAAATTTTTTTTTGCAAGAAATTCACCTATATATTTTTCATCCATATTCATATGTTTACTTTGCATGGCACTTCTGTATATATATTTTAATATGCAATTAGTTTTGAAACCTTATCATAAACTGCAGTGGCCCTTTGTTATGAAGTCATGAATCTAAATTTTATTTTTCCAAAATTATTTTCATTAACTGCTATATTTTTGTCATGTTGAAACTCTTGTGTTTATTGTAGCTTTTACTAACTCTCATTTCGTACAGTTTTAAAATATGGTTTTAGATCATATTCTCAAATATACTACAATATCATATAGAAATCAGTTGAAAATTGCACAAAGACACCTAAGATAAGTGTTAAAGCCTGAGATGAGATCTCGAATGAGAGTAGCAGTGCTAACCTCAATAGAATTTTAATTCTTAAACCTTATAGTGATCGAATTATTCTGATGTAAGGTTAAAGGGCCAAAACAATATAGCCACCAGTATAGTCTTCTCTAATTCTCAAGATCATTGAATTTTTCTATAAAGTAATTATATGTGCATTTAAAATATAGAATATATAAAGTAAAATTATATAGAAATTATGTCAGGGTTACTAATGACGTAATTATCTAGGTATATATTATTTTACATTACGCGTAATTCGAATGCAAACTTAAGGGTCAAAGCATTGTCTTTCTTAATGATGGAGATGGATAATTTATGAAGAAATTATTATTGGATTAGTTAATTATCTTATAGAATTATGGAGGTTTTAATTTTTTTTCATATAGGCTTTATTGATGACTCCACAGATCATGGTCTCCTGATTATTTAGCATCATTAGCATGCAATTTGAAGTAATTAAGTGACGTTATTTTTTGTAAGATAATAAAAAAATTAAACCAAATGATCGATAAGAATTATATCAAAAATTTTGTGCAAAGTAATTGAAGGACAATGAAATTAAAACGAAAATTATACCTAATGGTGAATAAGGATCATATCATGCACATCATAGGATATAAATTAAATTAGCAAATGGCCATACCTTTAGTCGCCATACCTTTAGTCTACAGGTGCAGGGTCTAGCAAATGGCCATACCTTTAGTCGCCATACCTTTAGTCTACAGGTGCAACCAGTGCCAGCGTTAATGTAGATGTCGGGGACACCATATCCCTTGATGCCGCTGGATCAAACGTCAGTGGTTGGTGCTTGGTGCACGGCCGGACCGGCTTCGTCTATGTGTACGCTCAAGTGCTGGATGGAAATTGTCACCTCATTATTTGGTAGTTGATAACCATTCTCGATGTTTGGATTTTATATTGATTTTGTTAGTGGTCGAGGCACAGATGTCGTCGGCGTCGAGTGGTGCGTGCTTGTCGATGTAGGTGAAGTTGAATCATATTAGATTCTCAGCCATGGAGGACGCCGTGCCCGGCATCACCCTCCTCGCTTCTAGAACATGCACGTCTTCGATCTCCACTATACGGTGCAGATCGTGGAGCTATGGACGTTGACAGGTGAAAGAGCTGTTGATGATGAAGAAGAAGCTATTGAACGCATCGTCTGTGATGATGAAAAAGCTAGCCTGGCCCGTCCGATCCTGCTCCAATCTTCCACAGCCGACCAGCAAGATCGATCTATAGGTACGGCGGCCCTTTAGTGCATCCGTGGCGAGCAAAGATATCATCACCTGGGAGCTCCCAGCCCTTTAGTGCATCATCGTCAGATGAGAGGCCCTCGTCGATGAACCCGGCCTTTGGTTGAGATCCCTTTGCGCCGATCGATATATATGATGCGTGGCAGCCGCTGGGTGCCCTACTCCGATGTACATATATACCGTCCCTTGAGCCCACACGCGAAGGCATCTGACTTCCCGGCCTAGGTGGGACTACTGGTGGCTGCACGGAGTACTCCAACTCCAAGATGGCTGCTCTTGTCGATCGCGGCACCAAGCCTGCGCGCCATGCATCTCGCTAGCTCTCCGCTTCAGCCGTCAAGTATCCTTCATCTTGGCAGATCGATGATGGCGCCATGCATCTCCCCCCCCCCCCCCCCCCCCCCCCCACATGCACATGCAGCTTCGTCGTTAGGAAGTGTAGGCAACGCGGCTTCCTCCTTGCTCTCGGCCCGGCGATCGATCACATGCAGTCAGCGGCCGCATGCATGGAGGCATCTTGAGGAGGCGTCCTGTTTTTTCCTCCGCTAGAACGTGACCTTGATCTCAGGCAGATGATGTATTTGTATTTTCCATCTGGCTATCTTGGTATACGTAGGTTTTAAAATAATAGATTTATTTTTTTTCCTTCTTTTTTTATATCTATAATAATGGTAAAGGTGGGTAATTTTTTATAAAAATAAAGTAGATCTAATGGTTACCGACGGTCAAAGTCTATAGATTTGATGTTTCTGATTAATGTGAGTATTTATCTTTTTTCTTAGCGCAGTCTGATGAGAATTAACGTGGAGCCTCCGTTGAGGCCTCCAATTAGTAATAGTACGATAAAAAGTAAGATAGGCAACTTTTCGCTAAGTATCTAGACAACATGTGTATTTGGATGCATAGCAAAAACTAATAAGTAAGTACTTAAAACTCCAAAAAGACTTATAATTTTGAAACAAAACGGAATATCTTTATTTTAAAAAGAAAAGAAAATATTGCCATGATCTAGCAGGTTATCTGAGCTCCTGTTGTTATTGTTGTTGATAAGGGCAAAAGCCAATCTGCAAAATATTGCGCCTTGAAGAAGACATTGCATGCAAGCTCTGATTCAGCCGATTTGATCCGGAGCCTGTGGTCGTCTCATTATCAGCGAGACCGAATGCCCTGCCCAGCCAACAGGTGCCACCATCGTCCATCGTTGGGCAGCTTTGGTCCCAAGGCAGAGTACATCCCCTTTCTTCATGAGGGGAAAAACGTCCAAGAGGCCCGGCTCACTATGATTTCGATCACTTCCTCCTCAGAGCATGTAATGTAAGTGCATCTTGATGTCGACCCATAACCACAATAGCAGTCATTCTAATCCTTAGTGCTTCATACTACAATAGCTTGAGGCCTCGGAGTGACACCACCAGGGAGCTTGAATCAGAGTGAGGCCTCGGCTCGGAGTCAGAGGTAATAATTGCGACGGATGCATGGATTGAATGCATGATTGACAACATTTCGCCTCATCGTTTTAGTGGCTGATAAATTGTTTAATGAACATCTGGCCGAGGGTCATTTCGCAGGCACACCATCCATTCCAGCCCGCCTCTGCCCGAGGGGGGTGGTTCATTTAATGAATGCATACCGTCGCACGCACACTAGGGAGGGTGTTTAGTTCCCTTCAAAATTCCAAAACTTTACCGGATTTCTTGATCACATCGAATCTTTAGACGCATACATGAAACATTAAATATAATTAAAAAATATCTCTATCTCTACAACTAATAATACGGAGAGAACCTGTCTACCCGACCGTGGTGAAAGCCTCTCCTTCGAAAGATCCCGCCCACCCGTGATGAAACCTTGCGGGCGAAAAAAATTCCCGCCCGGGCAATCCCAAAAATCACGGCAGCTGCTGTTCCCACCGGGGCTATCCAAAAATAAAAAATCAAGGCAACTGCTGTTGCCAGAAAAATCGCCCCTGAAAAAAGCTCGTAGAGAAAAAAAAAAACTACCTGTTCAACCCGTACCTGACACCACCGTCGGACGCCTTTGCATGACGCGCGCCGCCGGACGCTCGCGACGCCGCCGCCGGACGGGCCGCTCTGTCGCCTTGGGTCAACCCGTACGTGACGCCGCTGTCGGACGGGCGCGACGCTGCCGTCGGACGCCGCCGCCGGACAGGCCGCTGCCGCCTTGGACGGTGGGCGCGACGCCGTACAAGCTGCCGCCTGGACTCCTCCCCACCGTAATTTTCCTCTGATCCATTTTATCAACAAGTAGGACCTATCTATCTATTTGCTCTCTAACGCCGCCGAATGTGTTGCATGGGCTACTACGACCCCGGACAGGGCGCTGCTGGACGTCCGGGCTCTGCCACCGGACACTGCCGAACGTGCTGCCACAGACAACAGGCAGCCGCCGCCACCTCATACAGGCCGCTGAGGGACACTACCGCCACCAGTGACGATGTCCAAACAGGTATGACACCCCTGGATCAACAAAGTTTTCATACACCCCCACATGCTCGACAATATGCCAGTAAGAAGCTCAAGTCTGAGTGTCTGAGCCATCATGGCCTAATAAGATCTTAATATTGTTTGGTAATGTCCAAAATTCCAAATATGTTGAATGTATGCCTATGAGGGTGTTGCAATTTGGAGATCATTATTAGATCTAAAATTTCATCTTTCAGGCATCAATGAATGGAGCAGATGCCCTATTTGTCTGCATTAGCTGGAATCAAATTTTGAAAATTACTAGCTCTCTAACAAGGAATGTGACTTCCAAGTGCTTAAAAAAATCTCTGAAAATGCTTCATCTGCCCTCTCAAGATGTGGATCTTGAGATGACAGGCACATCTGAAACTGTGCCCCTTGAACGCCTTGAGTACACCCATTTCCACAAGACTGCTGCATTGCTTGAGGCCTCAGTCGTGATTGGGGCGATCATCTGAGGTGACACAGATGAGCAAATTGAGAGGCTATGGAAATACGCTAGGTCAATCGGGCTGCATGCCTCCTGGAGGTAACCAAGTTACCGTCTTCATTTCTCTATTTTCTTTTGTTTATTACATTAAATCAAGTTTTCATGTGGTGTTCAGATCAGAATCTTGAAACTAGATCATTGATGGGTTCACTAGCTGCAATACCAGGAAGGTTGAAGGTTGCCAATGATTGTTGGAAATGGCTTGGTAATTATATTTCTAATGACATTCCATTGTTTCATTATTTAACACATCGATACAATCGTATATTTCAGCTACTGTGTAGGTGTTGGTTGTGGCATTCTGTTGGCCCATCGATCACATCAAAAGAATGGCATCAACAGCATTATCTATTTCAATGAGGTAAGATGTGTGTGTGTGTGTGTGTGTGTGTGTGTGTGTGCGCACGCGTGCGTGTGAACTGTTCTACGCTCCTTGAAGTATCTAAACTACAACCCCAAAAATTAGTAAAAAATACTTGCAACCTTTTGTTTTCTTTCTTTTGTATGTCCCTATCATGCGTGTCTGATGCAGGAGGTGAGCTAGGTGGATGTGTGATTTATTTTATGCCTATTGAAGACTTATACCTTATTAGCAAGTAGGGTAATTGGCTTTATCACATTAGACTTCCATAGTATCACCATCCCCTCTGACCTCTCATATGTAATCTGGGCTAGCACAGAGGTGTCCAGCAACAAAGCACAATAGCTTGCTGACTTGGTGCACTTTTGTCCCATCTCTTTATCATGGCTTATAGTTTTGGCATCATGTTTACTGTGAATTCTTGGTTATTTATTTGTTTTTTAAAGTAAGGTGCATCTGTCCGTGCTCAATGGTTTTTTGTAATGATACATATTCTTCTCTAGAAAAGCAGGTGACTTGATATTTTAGTTTAATCATTGCTTTAAACATGTAGGTAAAGAGCATATCCAGAGGGGAGGTTTGGAATTAATCCATTTCATTGTCTATGTGATTAAAATTCCAGTCTAAAAAATTGCATATTATACATTGTGTACAAAATTGAATTTTTCACTGTCTGAGATATTGTACACTTCAAATTCAGGGCGCCAATGATCAACTTTATCATGATTGCATGAAGTTCCACATATTCAGTGTTTTTCCATCTCGGTAGAGGGTTTCGATGAGTTCTCTTTCCATTGGAACTAGCAGGCTATCGGCTTCACCGTCTCTCACCAGAATCACTTGACTTTAGGAAGAAGTCTCTCACCAGAATCACTTGGCTTTAGGAAGAAGATAATTTCAGGAAACTCTTTCTTTTCAATTTGGATGTCATCTTGGTTACGAGACTGACAACAATTTATCTCTATCCTGTAGTAAAACAAATGAACATCAGTTTTGTATGTGAAGTGTGAGATACTCGACCATGTGGTGATTATGGGTTCTCTATCATACTATATAGGTAAATTTTAGAATTTTGGTAGCACAATAACTTGGTTGTATTTGGCTTGGCAGCAAGTAGATTTGAGCATTATATTGGAGTATGTCCTTGGCATACTAGAATTCGAGGTCAATGCTTGATAATCATTAAATCCAATATGAGTTTCTATATTTTTTTACGTTGCATAGAAGCGTCACCTCGATATGAAAGTCACTTGAGTTGGTGATACGAAAATTAAGGCTACTAGAAAGTCTCAATATAACCATTTTGGATCGGATCTTACCGAGAGACTGAAGTTTAGTTGGGCAATATGGACATGCATGTTTTAGTTATGGGAACGTAGGTTATGAAACCAGATTCCCGTGGAAACTATGGAAACTCGTACGTGGATCGTTGAATCTAAATCCGATGGTGGGAGAGATTAGCAATTAACCCCTCCCACAGTGTGTCATTGGATTTAGATCCAACGATCCACGTGCGAGTTTTTATAGTTTCCACAGGAATCTGGTTTTCATAGCATATGTTCCCTTTAGTTATATACGATGCTTACATAATCCACACATGAGTGTTTTGATTTTGGATTTTGACTTTGTGACCAGGGGCGGGCCTAGGCCTAAGGCCAGTAGGGCCATGGCCCTAGTCATAGCCCAAACAATTTAGAAGCAACTCCTCAATTGGCCCAACAACTCTAAGCCCACCAAGAACAGGTACGAATACGAGAGGCACATGACTCTACGAGTCGCGATTCGCAAGCGCCGCCTCCGCCCTCCGGCCTCCTGCTGCGCCGCTTGCGCTGCTGCTCCTTCCTCCCGCCCGGCGCCCAGGAGGCCAGGATTGCTCCCGCATCTTGCTGCGCAGCGCAGCTGCAGTGGCAGCAGTGCCGCTCCACCCCGGCACCCCGCGTTGCGCGCGTGGCGCGCCCCTCGCTTCTCCCCGCGCCCGGCAGCCGCCATCGCCGTCGCCCCTCTGCCCTCGCCAGCGGGCAGTGGCTGACCCTCGCAGTCGCAGTCAGGCAGGGGCGCAGCCGCGCAGGACGCCAGCCGCCAGGGCCGCTCGGCTGCTGCCGGATCGACGGAACTGCGGAAGGCAGAGCCCTGCCCTGTCCGGCTGTCCCCAAACCCCAAAGTACATTTCTTTAAAAAAAATTTCTTTATTTGCTTCAAGAAATCTGCTAGTTTGGATTCCAAACTAAGAGTTGTTATTGAGGAAGTGGAAGATGCGAATGCAACAAATCATCACTAGACAATAGGTAATTATATTTAAATGTTAATTGATATTATATTGCTATTGTATCACACAATTCATTGTATAGTTCAAGATTTTTTTTGAATTTGCAAACACATTGTTTGAGAATACTTATTTTATGTATATGTGTATATATGGCCCTATAAGTAATAATTTAGATTGTAGCTTTTGGATTATGATTGCTAATATTCGCCCGTCAGGATTTTTCGTCCTAGTCTTGACCAAATCCTGGGTCCGCCACTGTTTGTGACAATTCTTGAAAAGTACCAAGCATTAAGTTTCTGTTGCTCCCGTTGCAACGCACGGGCACTCAGCTAGTATAACTAATTGCACGGTTTATCCGTAATTTTCGAAATAAATCTTTCGAACCTAGTTACTTTATGATTGAACAATAATTATCAAATACAAACGAAACACTACAGTACTTTACATCCTTAAAATTTTGGATCTCAACAAGGTCACTAAATATAGTCTACACCGTACATGTACAATACTTCACCACCATACTAAGGCCTCATTGGTTTCTCTTGGATCGGCCTGGAACAACAACGTAGATTCCACGTGGAATGGGCCGGCGCGGAATGAATACCAGCCCCCCCCCCCCACCACCACCACGAAATAAGTGTTCGGTTAACGTTGGTCTGGATTGCAATCCGGCTTGATTCGACCATGTGATTTCCTCTGCAGTCTGGAACCAATCCGGGCCTATGACACTCAGGAACATATCCCTCTGAAATTCTGGTCCAGGAATGAAAAGTGAGCTGGATTCAAACATAAAGCTTCCAAACGAGGCCTAACTGAGGAAGAAAGCACCCGTCGACGCAGGGCGGTGGTGGCTGTGGAACGAGGAGTTGGCCGGTGCGCGGTACGGTGGTGGCGGCGTGTGTGAAGGTCGGCGGCTAGTCGACGGTGGAGATCGATGTCGGAGTCGGCGGATGTCGGTCGTGTCTTCTTTCTGCTTGCTGGATTCCGAGATGGAGGGGCCAGGGGTCTTCTCAGCAGGATCGCGGCGTTAAGACTATATAAAGGAACATGTACCCATCTATAATGAGAAGAGAATACAAGTTCCACAATATTGGGTCTCATGTGTTCATCTATTGTGCTATTGGGAAGGGAGACGGGAGATCATCTACAGCTTCTACACGTCTCTTCTTGGGATCGGGAACGGGAAAACGGATCTGGCGATCCGTGCATATGCCGATTCTTAACACGTTATCAGTAGCTCTTCCAACTGGATGAGTCGTTCTTGATACGTTTTGTCGGGTACAAAGGTAAGGGGTACCCTAATCCCTAGCGATTTAGTGCTTAATATTCAGGCAAAATCCAAAAGCCATCCTACCTCCCCATCAAGCATGACCGGTCATGGGTTGGCCCATTACTGGAGAGACAGTGAGCAGGATCTGCTATGGAAGAGGGATCGATCGAATCCCCCTCTACCTCGACCCCTCGAGTGACGGAAGAGGGATCGATCGAATCCCCTTCTACCTCGACCCCTCGAGTGACGGAAGAGGGGTCGATCGAATCCCCCTCTACCTCGACCCCTCGAGTGACGGAAGAGGGGTCGATCGAATCCCCCTCGACCTCCACCCCTCGAGTGACGGACAGGGGGTCGATCGAATGCCCCACGATCAGGAGGCCCGATCGGCTCACCTACTCCCAGTATGGGGTAAATGGGATCCCATGCTGTTACCTGCTCCCGCCTAACGCCATGGGCACCCGGTACCTCGGTCAAATCCATCAACTCGTCACCCATACCCGGGTTAATCCGTCGATCGTGCGGCCACTGTAGCCACGCCTTGAGTACGGAGGCCGAAAGCACCCCCTCGAATCTTGAATGGGACAGCCCTCGACCATGTTTTTAGGGATGCGTCAGGATCATGCAGGCCTCGATACTCCTCGATCCGGGAGCTCGACCCTCATCTCCAACCACTACGGCATGGAACCTGTCCACTCCGTCCCGCTCCAACCGCAGAGCTCGCATTCCGTCTGCAGGAAACCAATCGTTCCACGCCATGTCGTTCGGCAACGACCAGTCCACCATCACCATGCCCTAGAACACCGGAAGGACAGGAAGAGCATGCCGCTATAGCAATCAACGTCCCATCGCAAGCATGGCGCCACGGACGCGCCTCCCATACCGATACGAACTAGGGCTCTTGTACTCTCAAGCCTCCCCTTAGTCTATAAAAGGGGACGCTGGGATAGTAGGACAGAGAGAGAACAAACAACACCGACTAGCACTCTCCACAAACCCCCTAGCATACGCAATAGAGGGTCACCCCCGAGCACAAGACAATCTAGTGATGGCTTGATCAATATCTCAAGCAATCAATCGACTCACCTAGGGTAGCCCAGCTAGTCCTAGGCCTCAGCGCACTCCGATCACCCCCGTGTAAACCAGCTTGTACTCCCCCTTGTACGAGCACTTCGGTGCGAGATAATACAATTCTTCCTTCCCCGCTGGACGTAGGGCCTTCTTTGTCCGAACCAGGATAAATACTGTGTTCTTCTTGCATCACATCTGGGAGTGGGAGCACGCAATATACAAATTTACTAGTTGGTGATTGACCCCCCGGGTCGAAACACCGACAGTTAGCGCGCCAGGTAGGGGGGTTTTGCGTGTCGATCAACTCCCAACTTCTCTTCCAGATGGAATCCACCGTCCCACTACTTCCATTCGCCACCATCATCTGGTTCGGGAGCCTGGAGTTCATGTCCCTTGGCCACAACCACGATATGGTTCTACTCTCCACAGGTGGTATGGGTAGCAGTAGCTCCGGTACGCCGGGGCCAAGGAGGACCTCGCGACGGTCCCACCACTCACGCCTTTCCCCCGCGACCAGGAGGAGGCGCAAACGACGCCGCCGCAGCCTTCGCCGCGCGGACGACGTGACACCTGACGCCACTCCCCCGACCTCAGCTGGCGACACAGTTCCTCCCTTCGGGAGCCTGTTTGACCCACGCTTGGGGGTCGGAGGAGGGCGCCTCGCCGAGCATGACTTTGGCTTCGCCATGCCGCCATCTTGGAGGGCCCCCATAGCCTCTCCAACGCGCTCGGCCGTTCCGCTACGCAACCTACTTCCGCACGGGCTCTACAACAACGTCAGACTCTCTTCTGCCTTCGTAGACTCGCGGATGGGGTCCCCAGAGGATTTGCTACGTGCGACAAGTGGAAACAAATTTTTTAATCGCGGAAGTGGTCTAGATGGAAACAAATTTTTGATTTGAGGTAGGAGAGGAAATATATATTTTTTGGTGGCCCAGAAGGAAGAGCAAGTTTTTTTTATGGTCCACAAGGAATTTGCTCTTACCTCTTCTAGTCTTACTTACTGGGCCTTATAGTGCCAAATCTTGGGCCTGGGATTCTTAGTGAAATGAAGCTTGCTTACGTACGTTACGTCTGGCCTTGCTTGGGCCTTGGGCTGAATTCCTTTGGAAAACGGGAGACAGACAGAGAGGCAGGCAAAGGCACGCGCTTTAGCGAGGGCGACGGGCCGACCGACGGGATGCACCGTTCATGCATCTGTTGGCCCCGGACCCGGCCCGGTCCCACGGTGGGCTATTCCATCCCATCCGGTCTGTGTCGTCAAGGGCCCAGGGACTACCCATCCAGCTTGCGTTCCGGCCTCCTAGCTTAATTAGCTTTCGTCATCATTTAGAAGTAGGTGTATGCATGTTCAGGTACGGTTTTAGTGAATTTGTTGGTGAAATGCTGTGGTGAAAATATTTTCTACAGTAGTGACCGTAAATAAAAATATAATATACTCTCTCCATCCCAAATTATAAGTCATTCTAAGAATCTTGGAGAGTCAAAGTTTATAATGTTTGACTAAATTTATATAATATGATAATAACATATTTGATACCAACTAAGTACCATTAGATTCTTTATTAGTTATATTTTTATACTATACCTATTTGATGTCATAAATATTTATGTTTCTCTCTATAATTTTTGGTCAAACTTAAAATGATTTGACTCTCCAAAATTCTTGAAATGTATGTAACAATATATACACAGACATCATTTATCTTCATTTATCTGATGCGTAGTTGAATAAATAAAAGACTCTTGTTCCCTTCGCTTATTAGCCATGGTATGATATTATTCTCACTATAAAACAACTAAAAATAGCATCCTCTGATTTATTAACCGCACATAATCAGACGAACAGTCCGTCTCTCTCCAGATGATGATGATCAGTCGTCGTCCATCCACATTCATCGATCCATTGACGGCCGGCCCAACTGCACGTAGAGAGCCCGGCCAGTGATGTACTCTACGTTACTACGCGTACAAGTGCACATGCATGCATGTATACGTGCATATGCCACCGGCCGGCCTATATATATATATATACCATGGATCGTTGACATCCATTGTAGTTGTAGGCGGGGAGCATGCACCGGCCGACCGGCAACCTTCTTTTTCTTCGATGGCAAAGCCCAAGCCATGTTAGCTGCCGGCCGCAGCTTCAGTTTGAATCAGCTACAGTTTTTGAATTGCTAGCGACTATAGTTTGGACTGCGTAATAATGCTGCCTTGGGCAGAAAACGTTTTTTTTTGTTCTGTTTCTGTTTCCCTCCCTTTTTTTTTTGCCTTTTTTTTGTTCTTTTTGTCTAAATAAGTTTTTTTCTTCCGTTGTTTGTCCGATTTCCCATCGTTCTAACTTCTTCCTTTTTGTAAATATTAAAAATAAAAAAAATATAATATTATGGATAATTGAACTCTTGACCTCTTTCGTAAGAAAAAGACATATTTCTATTAATATAATTTTGTTGATTCGGAAAAAAAATTTATAACCGGTTTATCTTGTGGTCTAACCAAACAAACTGTGAGCTGAAATCTTGACCAAATTATTGTCGGTCCGTCATAAATAAATTGGTCTCTAAATTTTGCATATATACCGGTATAATCCTTCATAAGAGTTGAAATGCGCAAAATTAATCATCAGTGGACATACAGGTAATAATTTGACAATGGGTCCATAAAGAAAGTCATACGGCTCGATATTTAACTACATCAACGCACACATAAATAATATGAAAATATCTATGTGCTTTGTAACGTAAAAAATCTATCTAAGGATGTATTATAAATTTGATGCATACTTAATAGGGCATTGTCATACGTACAGTACAATTGCCAATATTTGATTATTTTATGGATGTTACTATCATTATAAATAAATCACATAACTTTTAAATTTTATAGAAACGGTAAAATATGAATAAATATGTAATCATTGTTTTTTAATAAAATTTTTGATAGTTTTCTTCTTGTTGCAACAACGTACAGACATATTTGCTAGTAATCTAAAAGGGAGAAAGTATTTGTCTTTATTATCTTTTATTTAGCTGCTACCTGCCGCGATGAAGGACAATATATGTATTGCCGCGATGAAGGACAAGATATGTTTGCTCTATATATGTATTAGCTGTTATAATTAAGTATCCGACACATGGACCACTGTCCACTAACATAGTGTGTACTCCTATACTATTCAGCTTAATTAACAAGGGTAGTTGGTTATTAACATATAATAATTATATATATAAAATATATATATATATATATATATATATATATATATATATATATAATATATATATAATATATATATATATATATATATATATATATATATAGTGATCAGTCGGTGGCTTATATGTCCAATTCTAATGCATGCTGCATGCATCATCGACCAGAGCTTGCATTGCTTGCATGCTACTCCCGACCGATCCAGCCAGCACGTACGGCCTAGGCTAGCTAGCTACGAGCTACCTACACATAAATAGACACATGCTTATTAGCTAGTACTAGCTGCTAGCTACTCTCTCTCTCTCTCTCATCCATCATGCATCGATCGCATAAAAACTTCACATGTCCTACATACATCTACTAGTATCTCACGACCATCTCTCGTTGTCGCCATGCATGAATGCATGCTCGACAAACTTATTAGGTGCATTCGTATGTGTGTGTGTGTGTCATATTATTAGCTGGTCATTGATCCGCGCATCTTATATAGATTAGTGCGGCTCATTAGATTCACATGCCATGTCTCCTGTAGGCTAAGAGCCTAGGAGACAATAACATGGCAGGCATGGCCAGTACACGCAGGTGTGGTGGCATATATTTCCTCTGTCCTTGAAAACACATCGTATTTGTTTTTACGAACATCTCTTGGTTCTAAACGGCCTGTTCGTTTGGCTATTTTTTGGTTCATAAGCCGACTGATGCTGTTTTTCTATGTTTCGATGGCTGATAAGCCAAACGAATAGGACGTGATATAAATGAAAGTGCTACAGTACTTTACGTCCAAAACTTTTTGGATCTAAACACATTTGTATAGAATCCTAGCAGAAACGATCGACCGTAGCAAAAACTAATCCAATATATACCTTAGATTTGCTTGCTGGCCACATGAGCTTAATTAAGGTCAGGGGTAATAAACAAATAATCGTGGAATTAATATGCTTGCATGTTACTGCTAAGATTAGTTGGCACACCAGCAAGGCAGCAAAAGGCCAGAATCAGTAACATCTTATGCATATCATGCCCAAAAAAATCGTTAATTTTGCTACAAAACTGATATTTTGTCTAGATTTATATATAGTTAGAACATTTTATTTTTTGGACAGAGGGTGTATACGTGATTGATTTTGAGCTGTGAGAAGAGTGGGTGATGACTAATGAGGAAATGAGGAGAGGCCTGCATGCACGTGACTATAGCAGCTATATATGTGAGCGAGAAGGCCAGCATGTAGAAATAGAAAGAAAAAAAAAGCATGTGACGTGAGAGACCAGGGGAATATTTTCGTACAGGCAAAGGCAGCAGCCAACAGCTAGGGAACCCCAGGCCCTCGCTCTCCTCCCTGCTCCTGTCGATCTCTTCCATGCGTTGCGTGTTTATATATGAGCAGCGCGCTACTACTACTGCCTCGTTTTTTTCTTAAAGTTTTTTTTGGAAAGAATAAAAAGAAATACTCCTCTCGATCCAGGATTGAGAAACCATAAAAAGAAATTTTGAGATAAAAGGAAGAAGACGTCCCGTCCGTTTGCATGCCAATTTTTTTCCCCCTGTATGATCGACTACTGTAGTAGTACTACTACTACGGGCAGGTGCAGTGGAAGGCAGCAAGCAAGAGCTCTGTGGATTGATCGTGGGAGACAAGGCGGGGCAGCTGATCCCGTCCACACTGACAGCGGACAGTGGATCAGGAAGACATCACACATGCATGCTGGTTCATCCGTTTCCTTCCTGAAAGCAGCGGCAGCAGCAGGACGGTGATGGATGGCGCCATTTGGAGAAGCAGGCAGGCAGACAAGCGCACCTGCCCTGGGTACTGCATGCCGCTGACCATATGAGAGTGAGTGAGAGCTACGTAAGCTAGCCCTACCTACTACTCTGGAGTAAACTCTATCCCAATCATGAATCATGATGGTCCGATCGATCCTCTCGCAAATTGTTTAGCCACTAGTAGGGGTGAGTCTGCACAGCCTCCGTGATTGAGACAGGTCTATTGCACTAGATTCTTGTAAGGAAAAGGATCAGTGGGTTTTTAGAGGCTTAAGTAGGATTATGGGAGAAGTTATGCTTGTAGAATTTGCGGCCGGTTTTTATCAAAATCCTAATCTCTTACAAACATTATCATATAATATCCCCTCAATCTTAAATTATAAGACATTCCAAGAATTTTGAAGAGTCAAACTATCTCAAGTTTGATCAATAATTATAGAGAAAAATATTAAAAAAATAATACATCAAATAGACATACTATAAGAATATAATTGATAAAAAAATTCATCTATTTGGTTGGCATCATAAACTTTATTACTATATTATCATATATAAGTTTGGTTAAACTTAAGATATTTTGACTCTCTAAATTTTTTAGAGTGTCTTATAGTTTAGGATAGAGGGAGTAGGGTTTTATTATACGCGATTTGAGTACATCGTTCTTGATACGGTGCTCATTAATGCTAAAGATTTAGATATGATGCAATGTACTAACCGGTAAGTTTAGAGTGTCTCAAGCGCAATGTAAAAAGTACAAGGACCTAAACGCCGCGTGTGCGTGACAAGTTGAAGCACACAACGGTGAGTATGACCCCCCGCGTTCAGATCTCTGTCAGCAAAGCATCCTGCACTGCACTGCACTGCGAAAGCTCGTCTGCTTCCCTGCTTCTCTTCCTTTTTCACCTGCAGTCAGTCGGACGCTATCATCATCATCATCTCCTTCCTCCCCAATATCCACCAAAACCAGCAACTGATACAGTGGAGAGCGGCAGCATATATAAGTGTGCAGCCAGCCAGCCATCCAAGAAGCTCCATTGGACTCACTGGACTGTCCCGTCCCTCTCGATGCTGATGGGGTTCCCCGTAGGGTACTCAGAGATGCCCAAGCTAGTACTACACCTCCTCTTCCTCCTCGGCCACCTACGCCGCCTCTCCACCTGGTTACTCCGCCTCGCGGGCGCCGACATCGACACCGACGCCGCCAGCTGGGGTGCGGCGGCATCATCCACCTGCACCGCCGCCGCCGCCGAGCGCCTAGAGGAGCACTCCCCGGCGGTGCGCTTCGACTCTCTGTCGTCGTGCGGCGGCTCTACATCTTCATCCTCCGGCGGCAGCGGCAGCGGCAGCGAAAGCGGAGGCGAGACGGCGCCACGGCCGCTGCCGGAAGGGTGCTGCGTCTGCCTGGGGGACTTCCACGCCGCCGCCGAGGTGCGCCGCGCCCGTGGCTGCCGCCACGTCTTCCACCGCGCCTGCCTCGACCGCTGGGCCGCGCACGGCCACCGCACCTGCCCGCTCTGCCGGACGCCTCTCCTCCCGCCGCTGCTCCTGCCCCTCCCCCTCCCGCTGCCGCCGTCGTAGCGATCCCAATTACCTCCTTCCTCTTGGGCCTTTCTGCAAAAAAAAAAAAAGTAGCCCACTCGACTACTCGACCGGCACCAACGGCTTAGCCAGACCAGGTCTTTCTCGTGTTTGTTGTGATTTTGAGCAACTACAGGGGTCTCCATGTCAAAGGGGCTCTGTGTGCTCTGTTCTTCTCTGGTACAGTATGGAAGAGAGAAGGCTGGTGAAAGAAACATGGTGATACGGAAATGTAACTACAGTAGTAGGTTATTAGGGCAAAACTAAATAGAAAGAGCTTATTATTATTATTATTATTATTATTATTATTATTATTATTATTATTATTATTATATACATACATACATACATACATACATACATACATACATACATGTAGGTACTATGTAGAGCAATTTCGCAAAAGACGTGGCTCTGCTCATTTTTTTCCCTTCTTTTTTAATATACTTTTTTATTACTGTTTTTTGCTTTCTCTCCTTTGTGGGTGGAGGTGATACATACATACCCTCTGATTTTCACTGTTTGGGGGTCAGATCTTACTATTGGAGTGAATGGAGATAGCCAATAGGGATGTCTTATTAGTTACCTTGATGGATTTGTATGGTTTGTTACGCGCGCAAATTGTGCAGCTTCAAACAACCTGCTGGTACATGTCTGGCCATACTACATGGTTTCAGAGTTGTTTTTTCCTTGACTTGATGAAAAGAAGTATATATTTCTTTTAGAACTTTAAAAAACAAACGTACATAGCCATAAATAAAAGAATTAAGTATATCTATGTAACATCCCGAAAATTTGACACACTTGAAAAATACCACCTACAAAATTTTTGAATATATTTTGCTAATGTGTGATGGTTGTGATACATGACTTAGCTTTTCCTTATATAATTAACACCTAACCATAGACCTTCTTACTCATTTAGAGCTAACATTTAACCCCGTGTCATTTTAATATTGCTTGATTTGGTTCTTGAATTCTCTTTCTATGCTTGCTAACGCAAAACATATAAATAAAAGTGAAACACACTTATGAAGGAATAAATATATGTATATATATATATATATATAAATATATATACATATGTGTATATTCCTATGGGATATATATAACACAAAAATACATGGACTCATATAAGCATATATGGATACATACATACACATATACATGTGTACAATAATTAAAACAAATAGAGAAATAGAATAAAGAGAAAAGGAGGGAAGAAGCCAACTGACCTGTGAACGAACCGCCCAGGCCAGCAGACCAACCAGCCCAATCACCGGGCCTGCCGGCTCAACTCGCCCCGCATCGGCCCACACACGCGCGCTGGCCCAACACGCGCGCGGCAGCTAGCTCCTGCTCTCGCTCACGCGCGCAGCACGCCCCCACGCTATTCTTCTTCCTCACGCCGCGCTCTGCCGCTCTCTCTCACGCGCGCGCGCAGCTGGCAGTAGACAACGCGCAACTGCCCCTGACAGGGCCACGAGAATCGCATGACCATGTCCCCCCCGTGCTCCCCAGCTGTTCTCCTCGGCTTGGAGGACAAGAAGCCCCCCCCCCCGAGCCCTTGGATCGAGCGCGAGCATCCCGGCACCATCGGATCGCGTGCTCGCGCTGGCCATGGCCGAGGCTCTATAAAGCCACCTCTTCCGTGCGCTAGGGCTTCCCTAGAACCGCGCCGCCGCCTACGGCAGCAACCACAGCCACAACCCACGCTCCGATTGGAAGTACGAAGAAGAAGCAGAGGGGCCGAGCAGGGAGGAGGCGGATCGCGTCGGAGCTTGCCGGACACTCCGGAGAGCCTCGTCGTCGACGTCGAGCGCGGAGCTGCACTGCACCGCGACCGGAGCTACACAACATCGGCTCATCACGGCAGCGATAGCCTTCTCCGTCAGGCGCACGGTACACCACCATAAACCCGACGAGCTCTGAGCACAAGACCTCGCCGGAGCACTCGAAGTTGTTCCCAACCTGGGAATGGTAGAGATGACTCCACGGCTTAGCCCTTGGACGCACGCGCACACACACACCACATCAAACAGACCTTCATCGGCCAAACGGACCACCCCAGACACGAGAACGTGGCTGCAGTTCACCAGACCGCCATGGCCGTGCGACGCCACCGCACCGCCAAGGCAAGCGCGTTCCCGCAGACACCGACTTCCCCTGACCAATCTGGTTGGCCTAGCAGTTTCGTGGTGACCTCCCCAATCCCATAGGCAAGCTGGATGAGACCACTAGATTTCATTGATTTCTTCATCACTAGATTTATCATCACTAGTGCAATCACTAGAATCACTACTAGAGATGTCTTTGGGGGGAGGAGTTATGGGTTTCGGTTTTGATTTTACCTTCTCACCATCATCGGACATGTTGTTGAATAGCCTTGATGAAGTAGATGGCTTGTGAATTGCAATTGTTTCCATCTCCTCATCCTCACTTGTAGTCTCCTCCGATGAGTCCCACTCATGCCCAATGTGTGCTTCACCCATAAATCTCTTGCTCTTCTTGTGGTCACCCTTGTCCTCCCTCTTGCCTTTGTCAAATTTGTTGTCTTTCTCCTTATTTGGGCAATCGGCAATGAAGTGTTCGGTGCTACCACACTTGTAGCAAGTCCTTGACTTCTTGTTGGGGAACCTTCTCTTCATGAGCTTGTACCCATTCTTCTTTAGGCCCTTGTTGAATCTTCTTATGAATAGAGCCATGTCATCAATGTTTTCGGCTTGCTCATCTTCACTTTCACCATCACTTGACGTTGGAGCTTCGGGTTGATGCTTGATGGCCTTGGTAGCTTGAGCTTTGCTTGAAGTAGCTTGCTTGCTGTTTTTGGAACAACTAGGGGCTGATTTCCTTGTGCTCTTGTTTGCCTTGGGAGCCACATCCTTGATCTTCAAGTCCTCCAACCTTGCTTGCATCTCTCCAAGCTTCTTCCTTTCTTGTGCTTCTTCTCTTTGTAGATCAAAAGTGATGATCCTTCCAAGCACATCACTTGGTGTGAAGTACTCGAACTTCTTCTTGTCTCTAATCAATGTCACCACGGTTTCATTTCTTGGGGAGTAGGCTTCAAACATGATTTTGACAACCTTGTGGTCATTGACTTCTTCTCCACCAAGGCCTTTAATGGTTCCAACAATGGTCATCAATCTATCAAACATTTCTTGTGGCCATTCACCTTCATTGATCACGAACCGGTTGAGCTTGGCCATCAATAGGTCGATCTTGGATTGCCTCACTTTGCTCACACATTCATGTGCAAGGTGCAAGGTATCCCATATTTCTTTGGCAACTTCCAAGCCCATCACCTTGTTGTACTCATCACCATCCAATGCACTTAGCACACACTAGTTTCTTGTGCATTGAGTTGTATGCAACGGAGCTCGGTGGTGGTGGGGCTTGTGGGATCAACCGGAGGATCGCATCCTTTGTGAACAATCTCCAAAGCACCGGGTGAAGACCTACAAGATAAGCTTTCATCAAGTGTTTCCACTTAGCAAAGTTGGTCCCATCGAAATGAGACAACTTGCCGGCGGGAACATGAAATAGAGGTTTATGCTCATGCTTAGAAATGGATGAATAATCAAAGGATATGGCGGAGTATTTCTTGCTGCCGTCATCCTTCTTCTTCTTCTCATCCTTCTTCACAATCTTGGAGGTAGGGTATGATTCATCATCATCTCCGTCGGAGTTACTTGATTCAACCTCCGCTTGAGAGGCTTGTGCTTTGCTCTTCATTAGCTCCTCCTCCTTCGCCTTGAGCTCCTTCTTGAGTGCTCTTACTTCCCTTCTATGGAGCTTCTCGACAAGCTTCAAGCTTTTGGCTTCATTGATAGTTTTTTTCTTCTTTTTGCAATTTCTTGCCTTCTCTTCTCAATCTTCTAGCTTCTTTTCTTCTTGCAATCTCTCCAGCGGATATACCAGCAGTGGTCCGGTACTTGTTCGTGTCAGCGCTCTCATCGCTGCTTGAGGTCTCATGCAAGTCCACCTTCTTGGGATCAACCATCACAACATTTCCCTCTTCGGCCATTACCTCACACGGTTAAGTGCTTCTTGAGGTAACCAGACTCTGATACCACTTGTAAGGACCTGATTAGCCTAGAGGGGGGGGGAATAGGCCTGTTTAAAATCACTTAGCAACTTGCTGTCAGCAACAGGCCAGCACTGCCGGGCTTGAGGCCGGCACTGCTGGCCTAAGAGGAGCAGTGCTGGTCACCAGAACAGATATCAACGCAATTCAAAAAGTAAAGACTGAATGTAAATTATGTTTGAATAGAAACCTTCCTAGAGGTATAAGGAACCTCTAGCACCACTTGAAAGTGGTAGGAACACACCCACGAAGTAGATCGGGTCCAAACCCTAGAAATCACCTTGCACACAAGATATATCAAAGTAAAGTAACAAGCACACTGTGACACAAGATTTGACCCGTGGTTCAACTCGCCACAAAGGCTTGTCTACGTCCACGTTGTTGAGGTGCGCCACACTAGGCTCAAGCTCACCACAAAGGCTAGCTCTTTCCTCGGTCTTAAGTCAAGAGAATAAACTTTTGAGATGAGGGGCAATGTATTAGCAAATTGATGGTGTTACAAACCTCCCTTGGCTGCCACACAAGTTGGCAAGCTCAAGAGCGACGCCTAGCCGGCTAGGAGCAAAGCTCCAAGAGTAACAAACTCAAACCGCCGGTCACCACGCGAACCAAATGCTTGAAGGAGTTGAAGATCCGAGGGAGAAACTTCTTCTCAAGCTTGGAGGGTCAATCTCTCAAAGGATGATCGGAAATCAATGGGGGAGAGTGGATGAGCACCAAGGGGGAATGGAGAGCAAGAAGAGAGCTCCTCTTTCTGTTTTCTGCGAAGTGTGAGAGTGAGAATGGCAGAACTAGCCGTTGGGGGAGTGAGGAGGTGTTTAAATACCCCTCACTGCCAACATGCTGAACAAGTGGCGGCAGTGTCGGCCTGCCCGGCACTACCGGCCTAGAGGCCAGCACTGTCGGCCTGGGCAGAACAACAAGGTATAGATCTTCAAGTAGCTAGCTGATTTGCCCACTATGTATGTAGAGGTGTGATGTATTTGGATAGATATTGCATTTGGTTCACTTGTTGACATGCATGTTGAATCCCTCTTAATAGTATGACATACCTAACTCAATTTCAAAGTATAAAAGAATTTAAACTCCTTTGAGCTTGTTGCCATGCACTTTTGTAATTGGAGGGGTCCGCCAACCTGTTCATCAACCTCCTTAAGTTTAACCTGCTTGTCATACTTGTAAAGTCTCATTAGTTCTCTAATTGCGTTGTCATGTCACCAAAACCCACTTAAGGCTTGATTGCACTTTCAGGTTCTGAGGTTGAACCTCGGAATAGTGGAATGTTGTGATGGCATGGGGTATGATGAAGATGTCTTGCTTGGCCAATTAGGGACTTTCTGGTACTCAGAATCATAGAGACATTACTTACCACTTGCTTCAAAATGGATAGAAGACGGCTGGACTACTTGGTAGGGTCGTGCCACTACTACTTGGAAGTAAGCGGATTAGTGTAGAGAGGTACGGGAGTGCGTCCCACACCCTCTCGAGACAGCTGGTAACCTCCGGGGCCCGGTTACCAGGCCTCACAGTCTCAGCGCCCCCGTACGGTACGTGGTGTTGGCTCAGGGCTGAGTGGTAGGGTGGCATCGACTTAGGCTAGCAAGCAGCCGGAGTCTAGCCTAGATAACGACGGTTATCGATGATGGTAAGAACCCGTGGTATTGTAAAACACCTGTAGAGTGTTTACGGTTTGATCGATCGATACATAGCCAATTCGTCGGTTATGGTCCAGTTTCTATGACCTGCTTCACCCGCTAGTGAGATGAGTCCTTTTCTCCCCCTGGTTGATATATGTTCCGGCAGTGTGCTCTGATGGAGCAGTGTGCCGCTGAGACGGGCTCGAGTGGGAGTTGGACCCGTCGAATGAGTGTGAGGTGTGGTGAGATGTGTGTGACAGGATGGAAGGGATGGATGGAATATGAATTTGGACAACTAAACAATGACTTATACTACTGAAGTAATTAATGAATCTTGCATAGGAAGTCAACAACCAAAGATAGGTCTTTTGATATACCCTGTTGCATCCAATTCCACAAATATGTCATTGGTAGGAATGTGACACCAGTACAATCCGTACTGATAGACATTAAACAGGTGTTGAACAGGACGTTGACTACGATGAAGATGAGGATTAGGAGTCTCGTTGCTAGCCTCAGGCGTGGAGAGGATCCCGGCGCTTCTACCTTAGTTGCTTCTCTGATATGATTCTAGTGTGCTTTCCGCCAGTGTGGCGTTGTAATAATTTATGTAAACCCTTCTATTGCCCTCTCATACTCGAAGTATGGTAATGTTATCGACTGAAATTTGGGTAATATTGTGGATTGTTCACTTAATCTGTTTTATTACACTGCGAATCTGTGGATTTCCCTTCGTGAAAATCGAAATCGTTTCAGTCTATCTATCTATCTATCCACTACTTTGTACTTCTATCTGTTCTATTTATCTAAATCTATCTATCTACTACTATATATCTAGCTGTATATAGTGCTAGCAGAGGGTAAAAAGAACAAGATTGATGCACTCATTATTCTACAGAAGTTCTCGATTTTCAGTTATTCAAATAGCTAGTTCTAAGCTTTACCAGATCGTCTGCGTTATTGCAACAAATCTACGAATAGCACATAAGTGTAGATTGTATTTTCTATGGGCTAGATTAAATATAAATTAATTTGATTTGGTTAAAATATAGATCAGCATTCGTTTAGGTTTGGATGAATGAAGATACTACTACTATTATTGCAGACTAAAAAAAAAAAGGACAAGCTCGCTGCCGAGTGAGAGTGACAAGACACAAATAAAGAGGGCCCGTCCCGTCCCGTCCGTATTAGTGGAGCTCGTACGCCAAGCCCAACGGGTTGGTGTCATCGTCGTCGCATTCGGAAACACATGGGCCACTGGGAAAGAGAGCTCTATATATGGGGCCTCATTTGTTAGCCCATTGGGCTGGGAAAGGCAAAGCTCCATCATTTGTTAGCCCATTGGACAGCGGCAATGGCATGTCGAATGGTCGATGTCGCGACGACGCACGCCACTGCCCTAGTGCGAGTACACGAGGCACACGACGCGTGTTCATGACTCATGAGCTCTTGGCCACAGAGAATGCGCAAAAATGCCAAGCCAGCCGACACAGACACTGATACGTGCAAGCTGCACAAACCATCTCATCTCCATCTATTCTCTCTCTCTCTCATGTGCACAGCAGAGCAGAACAGCAGAGGCCATTTAATTTCCCGCAAGCACCGAATTATTAAGCCATAACCGAAACCGTTAGCTAATCCGTCCGTAGTGCCTTGCAGTTGGTTTGCAGCATCAGATCAGGTGTCAGAGTGTCGTCATCGTCGTCGATGGTGGCGGCGCCCAGCAAGTGGCGGCCGTCGGCGGCAGCGCTGGTGGTGGCACCACCGACCGCGCGGAGGTGGTTCATGTGCCGGTGCTGCAAGGACACGGTGGGCGTCCCACGCCGCCGGCTTCTACTGCAGCAGCAGCAGCAGACGCCAGCGGCTGCACCGAAGCCCCGGCGGATCGTGCTGGTGCGTCACGGCGAGAGCGAGGGCAACGTGGACGAGGCGGCATACACGCGCGTCCCGGACCCCAGGATCGGGCTCACCGCCAGGGGCTGGCGCGACGCCGACGACTGCGGCCGCCGCCTCCGCGACCTCTTCTCCCAGGACGGCAACGACGACTGGAAGGTCTACTTCTACGTCTCGCCGTACCGCCGCTCCCTCGAGACGCTTCGCGGCATCGGACACGCTTTCGAGCCTCACCGCATCGTCGGCGTCCGTGAGGAGCCCCGACTCCGCGAGCAGGACTTCGGTACGCACGCACGCACCATCGTCGTCCTCGTCCTCCTCTCTTTCGCCTTATCCATCCACCTGACCCCACCCGTCAGCCACCAATCGATGGGCCTTCACGTACACATCATTTCCTCCTAACTAACGAACGAATGCTCCTGGGCTGGGCTGGCTGGCTGGGGATCCGTCCGGCCCAACCCACCTATTCATGGGCCTCCATTGCAATCGAATCGCAGGCAACTTCCAGGACCGGGAGCAGATGCGGTTGGAGAAGGAGATCCGGCTCCGGTACGGCCGCTTCTTCTACCGCTTCCCGAACGGCGAGTCGGCGGCGGACGTGTACGACCGCATCACGGGGTTCCGGGACACACTGCTCGCCGACATCGACACCTACCTCTTCCACCCGCCCCTTCCCCCGGGCGACATGAACATCGTGCTCGTCTCGCACGGCCTCACGCTCCGCGTCTTCCTCATGCGCTGGTACAAGTGGACCGTCCGCCAGTTCGAGGGCCTCGGCAACTTCGCCAACGGCGGCGCCATCGTCATGCAGACCGGTGATGGTGGGAGGTACAGCCTCCTCGTGCATCATACCGCTGATGAGCTCAGGGCGTTTGGACTCACTGATGAGATGATCCAGGACCAGTTGTGGCAGAAGACGGCTAGGCCTGGTGAGCTTAACCACCGATTCATGACCAATGGACAGTCATTCTTCCATCCCTTTACTACAATCTACTAGACTTGTTGTTTTTATTAACTACTATATGTACTACTACTAATGTACAGTATATAAGCTGCTGAATATGGAGTAGTATGTATACACCACTTGAAATACTACTATACTACAGTAGTAGTAATTAAGTTAGTAACCTGATCACCTGCTGCTTGTATACAGAGGACAGAGGAGCAAGCAGAGTTCCAATCAATCATATCAATTTTCAGTTAATCAATTTACTAGTTGTGCTAATTTCAGTGATTCATCAGTGGGTCTTTGCGTTGACACTCGTCATATGTGTGTGCACACTGTATTGTTTTTGGCTTCACTATGAAATCTGGTTCTTCCTTCTAATTAATGAACATATATAGGAGCCGATATTGTTCTCAGCTTCACTATAAAGTTTCAGTTATCTGTTTTTGTTGATTTAGAGCCATGCTGGAGTCAACTTGATTTCGGTTTTACTATAAAATCTTTTTTTCCCTTCCCGTGAACATATATAGGAGTCGATATTGTTTTCAGCTTCAGTACATAGTTTCAGTTATATGTTTTTCATTCGGAACCATATTGTTGCTTATCCTTTAAAGTTTCAGTGCTATCATTAGAAGGCACTATAAGTTCTCCATAAAGTTTTTGACTCTCAATGTTGTTTCAGTGCTAGCAGTCGTATTTAAGTTCTATAATAGTCAATATGATTTTCGACTTCACCCTATTTTTGGTAGAATCATGGTGCTTATCTTGTAATTTGTTGTTACATTGATCGAGTCTTTACTATAACTTGCTTTTACTACAGTTAGCTGTTCTTACTACTATATACAGACAAGTTCCAGCCTTGCTTATTTTAATACCTAAAGTACAAGAACATTGTTATTAAAAATTGAAAGTTTTCTAGAACTTGAAAGGTTGGCTCTATAAAGTTTATCAAGCCAAACTTGAAAGTTTTCTAGAACTTGAAAGTTTAGAATGTTATAGTAAAAGTTGCATAGATTTGGGTGTACAAAGTTTTTGAAGTCCAAAGTTTGGGGTTCTTTTTTGAAAAATAAAAAACTTGGCACCAACTGAACAAGAATTTGTATGTTTTGTTTTCATCCCTATGATTCTATGAACAATGAGTTGTAATTGAGCTGCATTATAGAAAGTAACAAAATATTGAAATGATATCATTTATATGTTTTGTTTAAGGTATTACAATTACCATTTCAAATTTTTATTGGACCGTGGTGTATTTTTTCCCCAAACAATTCCGTAAGTTAGATAGATTTCTCATATATGGGATTAAAAGAAAGGGTATATTGAATACGTCACTGGAATGAACTTGTATGTAGACCACATGGATACAATCCAGCTATTTTCAACATTATTTACTTTCAATACTACTTACTTGTTAGTATTAAAAATAAGTACTATTATATTGGTTTGTTCAAAGATTTCTAGGTATTAATTTTTTCTCTGTCTTGGACTTTTTTTGTGGTACACTATCAGTAAGAGGATTCCTTGAAATTATCTTATTGCCTGTCAAAGTAGTATTAAAAATAATGGACCATATCCTTGTTGTCTATATATCTAGCAGCAAGATTTCTTAACATTAATCATTTTTTCACCACTCACATTTTTTTATGTAGTATTGTTAGTTTGTTTAAAGATTTGCAGGTATTTATTTTTAGCTATATGAGTTGAACTTTTTTTTTTGTGGTACTATCAATCAATAAGAAGATATCACGAGAGACTTGCCCTTGGAATGCTATAAATACAAAGTGTGCAGTGCACGAACTGTATACATAGGAACCAACATTCACAATCGGCAGGTTAGCAGAGAGGAATTATACAGCAATGAGTACAAAAGTAGTACTTGGACTCTTGGTTTTCGCCTTAGCTTTTACAATGCATACGACGACACATCTAGCTTGCGGTGAGGCTGAGAGCATCTGACATGACTTGCATTTGTCATGCCGTTGATATTCAAGAGGCGCTTCATAAAATAAGTGTTATTAAACTGTTCATACTATCACGAGAGTGTGGCAACCCAGTGGCCGTTGGAACCAAATGTGCATGTAAGTATACCAATTTTTTACTACTACTCGTTTTATTTATTCAGATATATAAACTTTCATATGTTTTTATATGTATTATTTGTACATATTTATTATAATAAGTAGCTTAATGTGGCACAATAATACTATGATTTTTTTCTCTTGTCAGGGTACACTGTTATACCTCCACTATCGCTGGCGGCACATCCATGAGTATAGTATTGTCGGGTACAAAGGTAAGGGGTACCCTAATCCATGACGATCTAGTGCTTAATATCCAAGCGAAATCCAAAAGCCATCCTACCTCCCCATCAAGCATGAACGGTCATGGACCGGTCCATTATTGGAGAGACAGTGAGCAGGATCTGTTACGGAAGAGGGATCGATCGAATCCCCCTCTACCTCGACCCCTCGAGTGACGGAAGAGGGATCGATCGAATCCCCCTCTACCTCGACCCCTCGAGTGATGGAAGAGGGATCGATCGAATCCACCTCTACCTCGACCCCTCGAGTGACGGAAGAGGGATCGATCGAATCCCCCTCGACCTCAACCCCTCGAGTGACGGACAGGGGGTCAATTGAATGCCCCACGATCAGGAGGCCCGATCAGCTCATCTACTCCCAGTATGGGGTAAAGGGGATCCCGGTAAAGGGGATCCCATACTGTTACCTGCTCCCGCCTAACGCCATGGGCACCCGGTACCTCGGTCAAATCCATCAACTCGTCACCCATACCCGGGTTATACGCCGATCGTGCGGCCACTATAGCCACGCCTTGAGTACGGAGGCCGAAAGCACCCCCTCGAATCTTGAATGGGACAGCCCTCGACCGTGTTTTCGGGGATGCGTCAGGATCATGCAGGTCTCGATACTCCTCGATCCGGGGGCTCGACCCTCATCTCCAACCACTACGGCATGGAACCCGTCCGCTCCGTCCCGCTTCAACTGCGGAGCTCGCACCCGTCTACAGGAGACCAATCGTTCCACGCCATGCCGTTCGGCAGCGATCAGTCCGCCATCACCATGCCCCAGAGCACCGGAAGGACAGGAAGAGCATGCCGCTACAGCAATCGACGTCCCATCGCAAGCATGGTGTCATGGACGCGCCTCCCATACCGATACGAACTAGGGCTCCTGTACTCTCAAGCCTCCCCTTAGTCTATAAAAGGGGATGCTGAGATAGTAGGAAAGAAGGGAGAACAACAAGACATATGCTCGCACTTGCAACCATCTAAGCAACACCCATTGGCACTCGCAGCAAGCTCGCTAGCATACGCAACAGAGAACCATATCTGAACACAACACAAACCAATGATTGCTTGATCAACATCTCAAGCAATCAACCGAGCCACCTAGGATAGCCCGGCTAGCCTTAGGTCTCGATCCCCCCCCCCCCCCGAGTTCGTCCGTGTAAGCCAGCTTGTACTCCCCTTGTACGAGCACTTCGGTGCAAGATAATACAATCCTTCCTTCCCCGCTGGACGTAGGGCCTTCTTTGTCCGAACCAGGATAAATATTATGTTCTTCTTGCATCACATCTGGAAGAGGGAGCACGCAATAAACAAATTTACTGGTTGGTGATCGACCCCTGGGTCGAAACACCGACAAATATATATGCGAAGGCGAGCGGCATCAAATTAAAGGAAGGAAGAGTCATGAAATGGTGGAACTCCTGTGCCTGGCTCGCTTTTTGTGTCATGTATTAATCATCGGTCAGCAGAAAAATTATAAATAACAATAAAATTATTATCCTTTTGGAAGTATGATCGATGGGAACGTCACTTGTTTCCTCTCCGATCATCTCACGGTGAACATTTAAATTCTCCTTGTGTGGAAAGCTATAACTATATTTTAGGTGTCTGTGTTTTAAGATCGAATTGTGTGCTTAGAGCAACTCTAAAAATCTAGCTAGCTAAAAAGTAGATTTCGAATTCTCCAAAATAAAACTGCCATTCATTCTCCTCATCATCATCCGTTATTATTATATATGAATCTGCTGCGGGTGGCGATTCAGGATGGAACGAACATATCTGAATATATACGTATTATACAGACCGGCGATCCCACTCCTCCGCTTTCTGAAATTAAAGCGCCTCCCACTGAGTGGGGCGAGCAAAGCAATTATTGTCCGTCCGTCCGTCGTCGACACGATGTCTCCCGCGCGCTGCGTTTGCACGCAGTGTCCCCGTCTGCACCTCTCCGTCGACACAGAGAGGCAGGCAGTCCAAAGAAGGATAGCCGTCCACTCGGTGGGGGCCCAAGCCCAATTAATAGATAGGTGCCCGCTCCGGCCCAATAGGATGGAAGAGAATCTCCCTCTGAATAGAGTGTTCAGTTCTTGTAATTAAATTGATGTGTGTACATTCAGATTACTGTGGCTACAGTATACCTTATTCTGTAGCCAGACCATCCGGCGCAGCAACATTCACGGAGCAGGGAGCCGACGCACCCGAGCCTTTGCCGATGGTTACCCTCATTAATTATTGACGATTCCATCATCTAGCGTGGAAAATAAATGTTGTGCATGCATGGTAATTATTGTGCACTATTTAACTATGGTAGATATTCACGGTGATTTGGGGAACGCGTGATTACTGGATTTTGAGAATGCAACTTACAACAAACTATTATTACACGGAGACTATTTACTATTTTAGAGTTACGACAATTTGAATGGCACAACGTGATAAGTTACAAAAAAATAGTAAATTTTCAGAAGTGACATTTTATGATAAAATACTACTCCGTAGATCAGATTAACGATAAAATACTAGATCGAGTTATGGAGATAAATTTACGATAAAATAATATTAGATCAGATTTACGATAAAATACTAGTAGATCAGATTTACGATAAATTATTTGTACGCATATTTGTAAATGAATTATTAGAATCTATATATGTCTATTGTACATTAATCATAGTTTTTGCCTTACCATACATGAACATGTTATACGAGAATAATGTATCGTAGTTTTGCCTTACTACGCTGACAATGATTATTACGAGAATACTTATTTTTGCGACAAAATTACGAGAATACTCGGTCAGGTTACGAGACTTGGTCCTGATCTATGGTATATGCCAGCACAAAGGTTACGATAATATTTGGTCACGATATAATTTAGCGTCAAGCAATTTTGAGTAACTAGTTACTATAATGTCAGGATCAATTTACCAGAACGTGGTTACTATAATTTCAACATAACTAGTTACTATATTTTTGGTCACGGTATAAGATATATATAACGACTAATATTTACGAGAATCCACACCAAAACATATTTACGAGAATTCACACCAAAAAATATTTACGAGCCTGCACTACGAGATTTTGCATTAACAAATATTTACGAGAATCTTATTTTAGAGTACATTTACGAGAATCAGCATAAGAAGTATTTACGAGAATTTACACTAATAATATTTACGTGAATCTACGCTAAGAAATACTTATGAAAATTTAATATTCTACTGATCCAACTTAACTTAAATAAACAATACAAAGTGACAATACAAGCAAATACATAGTAAAATATTGGCTCAAATTCTATATAGCAGTACTATTCTACTAGATATAGTACACAAATTACAACAGGCCATGCCTATACATGAAACTACATGTCATCTCAAAGGTAACTGAACATTGCATGATCTTTGATTTTCTTGCACATTCTCTAACTGGCACTACTCCAACACATGCCTGACTAGTGATTGAACTCATGAGATCAACAATAGCTCATGTATGTTTGCTTCTCTGTAAAATAACACGTTGCCATCGAGAATCCTCATTGCCTGAAATCATAAAAAATAAGAACAATCGTAAATAATATGATGCTTTAACAGAACATGTATGAGATTTATGAGAAATAAAATTATCAATTGACCAGTTGAAAGCTTGTCAGCAATATATCTGCGTCTTGTTGGCCGAATCACGGCAATAGAAAATCATGCCCACCAACCGGCAGGCATGAATTGACGTCGTTAGAGCATCTCCAAGAGATTAGCCAAATCATTTTCTAAATGTAAATTTGCCTATTATGAAAGGAAAAGATGTCTCCAACAGACTCTGTAAATAACTCTCCAAATTTAGAAGATCTCTATTCCACCTTATTCGCTCTCTATCTTTAGATAGCCTACTTCACTAGCGATCTAGAATCTTTATTTTACAGAGTCTATTGGAGTAATCTAGTATTATTTATTTTAGAGAGTAACTAAAGTCTCTTGGAGAGTAATTTGTTGGGTGCTTTTGAGGGCAAAACTAGAAGCCAATTTGTTAATCAAGATTGATGAATAGGAAATAAAAAACAGTAAATCACTTGGAAGATAAAACAAAGTATGGATCATCTATACCACATCATGAACTGGACCAGCAGAAGCTGCTCATCCGCCCGAGTATGCACTCTCGAGCCGTCGCACTTCATATATTGATTAAATTTGCCGAACTTCAATTTCGAGAACTGGACATCCAGAGGAAAAGAAACCGAAACGTACAAGGGATCGTGATTGATACACAACACAAGCAATTTTACAGGATAAAAATCTAGCGCTAAGATTCCTGTAGTTGATCACTGGGACAAAAAAAATTCTGAACGCAAAACCATATTGCAAAAGAATTTGTTTTATGGGGAATGCATGGGGATCCGAAACTAAACCTGAAGGAGGTGCGCTCGTCATAGGCGGATCGTGGTTGCCGACGGAGGTTATTAGTTTGCTGTTGAAGGAGGCAAATCAAGACATGCATGCACAGCGTCCAGCAATCGTGGTTGCGGCAAGCAAGCCACTTCGGCTGTAGTCTCCCATCCACAACTAAAAACAACTGGTACTCAAACGGTCGCATAACACGAACTAAATCGAATCTAAAAAAAGGGTCAGATCAGAAATTTTTTTACCTACCGTTGAGTCCTGAGGGCGGAGCAGAACGATCTGACCTCGATGGATCAGACGTGGGAACAGGCCCAAACTTGGTGGTGGATCCGTCAATGAGTTTGGAGCCGAGATGCGAAAAGGAATCTCCGGCGGCGAATCTGGAAACGAATGAAGCAGGCGACGTGAACTTTCCAAATGGTCAATGTGAAAAGAGCGAGATTTGGGGCGCGGATGATGATGGCTCGCTGTGTCGTTTCGCCGAGATCAAAGGGTTGGACGCGACTCGGTCAGTCAGCTGGTTTGGGTCTGGCTACAGAATATATTGGCTATAAGGTAATGGTTCCCTATATATATATATATATATATATATATATGCTCACTATAATGACTGAATATCCATCAATTTCTGAGCTGTTTCATCGTCACTACAATTCAAGATTTCAGTGTTTGTATTTACTGTGTGTCGATTCATAAGCTCTGGATGACAAAACAGATACTAGGTAGTACTTCAAATGAACCAACTGGATATTCAGTAGACTGAATGGCGGCAATGAGTGCTCTTAGTTTTGCAGAGCCGTTTTGCTAAGTCCTCAATCGATGATCCTCATCTTGCTCGCTCGTGGGCGCTGCTTCAGGCCTTCTTCTGTCATCTCCCAAATAATCGTACTGCTGCAAATCCCTCCTATGAATCAGCCCCCAAATTCTGACAAACAATCACAGGAAACATTAATATATTGCTCTAGTCACGCACTCACCCCACATCCGCCTGCAGTTCGGATGTTTTGCCTTCAATTCGTTCAGTACAAGGCCCCCATTTATGTCATCGATCAATATAAGGCATCAGCGCACCACGTGGGAATTAATGAATCTATTTATTTAAGTATGTCTCCCTCAACATGCATGAATCCAGTTCTGATCGAACAGCCTTCTCATACTGAGCTCCCCATCGATGAGGGATGCTATTGAACCAAGCATCCCTTTCAGTCACGACTTTTTTCTGTTTTCTGTTTTCTGTTTTTGGCCACTGAAAGGGGTTGTGTTATACAGTAGTTTGGAGGCGCAGGGATATCATCTTTGGGCCCTGCATGTACTGCACTGCATCTGCATCATTTTCTTTGATGGACCAACTTCCTTGGATCATCTTGGCAAGGGGTATACTCATTATATGTGTAGAAAGGTAGAATGAGAGCCAACATATTTTCCATTGATCTCTGTAGTATGTATACACATTACAACTCGGGTTGCACTTGTGCAACCGCTACACATGACCGCAATACATCGTAGCTTCGTGGAGCATGCGACGTGCGCGCTGACGCGCTGGGCGCTATACCTCAACACCCCCCACAGTCTGAAGAGTGGCGACGCTGCTCAACACGATCACCCCCCCCCCCTCCCCCCCGGTGTGAGATGAGCTGGCGGCGTGACACAAAGACTGGAGCGAAAATGATCGAAGGTTGCCGTTGGGAGACCCTTCGTCATCACGTCCGCGAACTGTTCTCCGGTGGGCACGTGCAGAACTCGGAGGCCGCCCAGCTGAACCCGTTCGCGAACAAAATGAATATCCAGCTCGATGTGTTTGGTTCTCTTGTGATGTACTGGGTTCGAAGACATGTATACGGCGGAAACGTTGTCGCAGAAGACCACCGTGGCCTTCTTGATGTCACAGTGAAGCTCACCAAGTAATTGGCAAAGCCAGATGCATTCAGCTGCTGCATTGGCCACCGCGCGGTACTCGGCCTCAACGCTTGAGCGGGAGACCGTGGGCTGGCGCTTCGACGACCACGAGACGAGGGAGTCACCCAGGTAGACACAGAATCCAGACGTCGAGCTCCGGGTGTCAGGACATCCGCCCCAATCGGCGTCGGAGTACGCCGTGACGCTGACGTCGTTGGAGGCGCAGAGCAGAATACCGTGCGACGTCGTGCCGCGGACGTACCGGAGTATGCACTTCAGTAGCGCCATGTGTGGCACCCGGGGATCGTGCATGTACAAGCAAACTTGTTGTACGGCAAAAAGCGATGTCGGGGCGCGTCATCGTCAGGTACTGCAGCGCGCCCGCCAAGCTGCGGTAGGAGTGAGCGTCGTCGACCAAGGGGCCATCGACAGAGAGCTTGCCCTTGGTGTCGACCGGTGTGGCAGCAGGCTTGCAGGTCGTCATGCCGGCACGCTCGAGGATATCCTCAGCATACCGGTCCTACGTGAGGTAGAAGCCGTCGTCGGTGCGCTTGACGTCGATGCCAAGGAAGAAGCTGAGGGTGCCCATGTCCCGCACGGCGAATTCGGCACGGAGCCGCTCGACGATGTTGTGTAGGAGAGCCGAGCTGGAGCCGGTCAGAATGATATCGTCGACATAAAGAAGAAGGTAGGCAGTCGCCCCGTCGCGTTGGAGAACAAATAGAGAGGAGTCCGATCTCGTGACCCGGAAGCCAAGCTGGACGACGAACGCGACGAACCGATTGTACCATGCCCGTGGTGCTTGACGGGGCCCATATAGGGATTTGTCGAGAAGGCACACGGCATGAGGACGAGCAGCATCTATAAATCCAGTGGGTTGTTGGCAAAGCACATGCTCCTGAAGATGGCCATGGAGAAAGGCATTGGAAACATCCAGTTGTGTGGTCGGCCATCGGCGAGATGCTGCGATGGTGAGCACAGTCCTGATTGTGGCCGGCTTCACGACAGGCGAGAAAGTCTCACCGAAGTCAATGCCTGCGCGCTGTGTGAAGCCACAGACCACCCATCGGGCCTTGTATCGCTCCAGAGTGCCATCGGGGGTTAGTTTGTGTTTGAAGATCCATTTCCTAGTCACAACATTGGCACCAGGTGGTCGATCAACCAGACGCCATGTACGGTTGCGTTGAAGAGCTTCGTGCTCGGCTGCCATGGCCGCACGCCAGTGGGGATCCTGGAGAGCGGCACGAACATATTTGGGAATGGGGGAGATGACAGTGCAGTGAGAGCAAACCGTGGATTCGGTTTGAAGATGCCAGCTTTGGAGCGAGTCTGCATTTGGTGTGTAGGCGCGGCTGTGGGTGCGGGTTCGCCAGCGACAGATGCCGAGACTGACGATGGCGCAGGTGATGGTGACAGGAGAGAGGATAATGGTGAGGGCGCAGAAGTGGAGGATGGTAGGGAAGGCGTCGGCGTGGAGCCATCAGTGGTGGGGGAAATGACAGGTGATGGTGGGATGCGCGGGTGTTGCTGACGCTGAATCAAAACAGGAGCATCAGCTGGAACAGGGTCAGATGGAGCTGTTGTCGGATTTGGTTCAGGCGATGTTTGCTGAAAGGAAAATGGCTTTCGTCGAACACGACGTGGCGGGAAGTGATGACATGGCGTGTGCGGATGTCGAGACATCGATAGCCGCGGTGATCAGTGGGATAGCCAAGCAGCACACAGGGCGTGGATCGTGCGCTGAGCTTGTTCGACACTGTTGCTGTTTGGTTTGGAAAACACAGGCATCCAAAGAAACAAAGATCAGAATAGGAAGGAGGTGCTCCTAGCAGGAGCTGAAAGGGAGTGACTCGGCCACTGGATTGACAGGGACACCGATTAAGTAAGCGGGTTGCTGTAGAGAGAGCCTCGACCCAGTAGGTAACGGGCATGCCGACATGAATGAGCAGAGTGCGAACGCAGTCATTGAGTGTGCGAATGATGCGCTCGGCCTTCCCATTTTGAGAAGATGTGTATGGGCAGGACAAACGAAGCACAACACCATGGGTTTCACAGTGGCGACGAAGAGCAAGGTTATGAAATTCTTTCCCATTGTCAGTTTGCAATGCAAGAAGAGGTAATTGAAACTGAGTGCGGACATAGGCATGAAAGGCCACAAGGCAAGCATACACATCAGATTTGGCACGAAGGGGAAATGTCCATACATAATGAGTGAATTCATCAATCAACACAAGATAGTATGTGAACCCTGAAAAACTGGAAACATGAGATGTCCAAACCTCTGCATGGACTATTTGGAAGGGAACAACGCTAACAGAGGTAGAAGATGAAAACGGCAGCCGAACATGCTTGCCAAGTTGACAACTATCACATACTGGGGACTGTCTACTAGGGACAAACTCGACATGACTGAGAGTGTGGTGAAGAGTGTTGCATCCTGGATGCCCAAGTCGCTGATGCCACAGCTCCACGGTGGGTACAGTGGTGATGAGGGCCTCTGGCGGTGAAGAGTGGAGAGGGTAAAGGTCGCCATGGCTGTTACATCGGAGGAGCACCGTGTGTGTTGGAAGATCCTTGATAGAAAAACCAAAGGGGTCAAATTCAACACTGACATTGTTTTCCCTAGTAAGGCGACGAATGGAAATGAGATTTTTGACAAGGGATGGGGAGACTAGAACGTTGTTGAGTTTCAGTGGTGATCGAGTGGTGGGAATGACCGCGGATGAGTGACAGGCATGGTCGTGTCCTTGCCGACGGTGATAGAAGGTGAATTGAAGAGGGGCTGAGGAGAGGAGAAATTACCAGGATTGGAGGACATGTGAGACGATGCGCCAGTGTCGAGGAACCACTCGGCGCTCTGGGGCCCGGTCGACGGGACGTTCGCCGTAGCTAGCGCGGCGAGGAGAGCCTGCTGATTCCAGACATCCGGGGAGGCATGGGATGCACCCGGATCTGGACCGGCGAAGTAAGCCTGATGAGGAACCGTTCCCGGACGAGGCCCGAGGACACCAGAGGCATGTGTCCAGAATGGCATCTGCCATGCATGTACCATGCCGGTCCAGGGGTTCACACCCGGTGTCCAACCCGGAGGGCCACTGGGCGTGGACGTGGAACCGCCCTGCTGCTGCTGGTTGGAAGAACGGCCATGGCCGCGACCATGGCCACGGCCACAACCACGTCCGCCTTTGTTGTCGTGGCGGGGTGCCGATCCGCCGGTGTTCTGAGGCGGTTGAGAGACCGGCGGGGTAGCACTGCTGCTGGAACCGCTGGCATTCGGTGACGACGAGCGAACACTGCCGGTGGCGAGGAGGGCATGTTGAGCGGTGGTCTTGGCGTGCTCCTTGTCCTACTGTTCCTCCAACAGAAGGTACGAGCGTGCCGAGAGGAAGGTGTGGGGCGGTTGTCGTGAAGTGATCGCCGGGATTGCGTGGCGATACTTGCTGCTGAGGCCGCGTAGCATGTTGAGAACTTGACTCGTCTCGCGCACCGGCTGGCTGACGTCGCGAAGAGCATCGGAGAGCTGCTTGAGGCGTCCGGTGTACTGGGTGAGATCCATGTCGCCCTGCACTAGGTTGCGGAATTCCGCCTCCAGATACACAGCTCGATGGAGCTCATTGTCACGGAATTGGTTGTGGATGGCCTGCCAGATGCGGAACGCCGTAACCTTCGGGGCGCGCACGATGTTGCACACATCCTTGGCGATGGAGATGTACAACGAGCTGACGATGCACTGGTCGGTGACAGACCACTCTGGATCACGGCGCTGGTCAGCAGTTGGCTGGAAGGAGACGTGGTAGACAAGATTGAACTTGCCGAGGAAAGCATCAAAGAAACAACGCCACTCGTCGTAATTAGGATTGGCGAGTTCAAGAACAGCAGGGACGACTTGATGTTGACGGTCTGAAGAACCGCAACGGGAGGGGTGGAAACAGCAGAGCTGGCGGCGCCGGTGTAAGATAAGCCGTCGAGCGATGAATCGGATGAGGAACCACCATCATCGATGTTGGCATCAAAGAGCGGGTTGAGATCCATGAAGGCAGAGAACGGAAGAACAGCGGAAGGCAGAGATCGCGGCGAGCACGGAGAGCACGGCGATGCAGGCACGGCGAGCGCAGCGTGGGCGGAAGAAGTTAGAGGAAGAAGAAAACCCGGTCAGCTGATACCATGTAGAAAGGTAGAATGAGAGCCAACATATTTTCCATTGATCTCTGTAGTATGTATACACATTACAACTCGGGTTGCCACCGCTACACATGACCGCAATACATCGTGGCTTCGTGGAGCATGCGACGTGCGCGCTGACACGCTGGGCGCTATACCTAAACAATATGTACTAAAATTGTATAAGTGACTTGTTCTGCTTTTATACAGAGGAGCAAGCATAGTTCCAGTTCCAGTGCCTTTCTTCGATCAACCATATAGAATTTCAATACTACATCTGATGACAGATTTGTGAAGCCGAAATCTGTCAAATTTGATTTTAAACAAATCAAATCATGGCACGTCTGTCCAGGGAAAACTGACAGATGCTAAAAGCAAAAATTCTGTCAGATTTGTGTATAATGAAACAGGTTGATAAGACCCAAACCCCGTTAACAATTTCCTTCTGTGCTCATTCTTTTCTCACTTTCACATGTAGTTGGAGTTCTTTGGTGCTGAGTATGTACAAGCAGTGACTGCAATTGCTCTTTTGCAGAAGTCTAATACATATGCACAATATGGTAGCTAGCTTGCTTTGCTTGATCCGTAAGACCTTTCCACTTACAAATGCAGCAGCAGCAGCAGCAGCAGATGGATCGTAGATTTGGGCCGCTGTGGCATGATCATGCCTGCCTAGCATGGAACTTGCCTTTGATTCTTTGAACTTGCAACTGCCTAGAGAAACGTCAGGCCTGGCTCACTCTAGTCGCGTTGGCAGAAGCATATATACTCAGATGACTGCTGGTGGTCAACGATGACTGGGAGTAGCTCCGAAGATTGGACGAAGTTCCTGCAGATGGCGTGGTCACACATCTTGCATGTATAGGGCGAAGAGCATGATTCTCAGTTACCGCATCTCCTCTGCAGGGGCTCAGGGCAACAGTAGAGTAACTGCCGACCATTTTCAGCAGCGCCTGCACAACAAAGGATTTGGGATATATAAGAGTAACATAACGAAGCCTTGAAAAAGTTATCATTTGGCACTATTGTTATTATCCATCCAATTTTCATAAACCAAAGATAAGCGCATCTTTCAACAGCTTTTTATTGGGTCACTGTGGGATTACAAGGCAGTCAGACACTCAATGCAGACAGGAGAGAGTGAAAATCATTGATATAAGCAGGACTAGACGAACCTGAATTGCACCTTACGAGACACTCAATATTCGCAAAAGCATGTCACAGCTCCTCAGTCACTAGATTACGGAGCTAGCGCGCCTGCAGCGTTAGTTGCCTTTTTGGTTTTGTCCTCCTCAGGTCCAAGAAGTAAAGTGGTGAGTTGAGGTATGGACCATCTCAATTCTTAATACAACATGTCATTATGGTAAGCAACATTGCCAACCTGACATGGCAAGAAATTGATCGAACAGGTAGCTCAATCTGACTCTCTTGAAACTGGATTGAAAAAAATCAGCTCTTTCAAAGGCATTTCACAAACTTACAGCAAAACATGCAAACTTTCGTGTGTGTGCTTGTCAAGATCAGAACACCTTTCCAAACATCTCTTTTGTCACTGTATTGTGCTTGCTCGCCCCCTAGCTACATCATCATTGTGCCTTTCATCATCACATATGCTGATCTGCCTCCCTGGTCATGGTTTCTGGCTGCCTCTTCCCCATTCCAATATGACATTAAGTACAAAATCTATTACACAAATTGAGGCTAATTTACGAGATGAATCTATTAAATCTAATTAGTTTATGATTTGATAATGTTGTGCTACGGTAAACAGGTGCTAATAATTAATTAATTAGACTCAATAGATTCATCTTGTTAATTAGTTTACTCTTATACAATTAGTTTTATTTTTTGAAAAGTCAGCTGAATATGGAGTATGTATACAGTTGTAATACTACTCTACTTCAGTACTCCCTCGGTACTCAAAAAAACTTATCGTTTAGGATAAGGTTTTAGTCAAACATTGAAAATATATATAAATCATGAATAACTTTTATGTTGTTGAGTTTAAAAATGAGAAAATCATATTAATAGATTTCTTAAAAATACTTTCATAAATATATAAATATATATATACTATTTAGTAGCACTTTGAAGACCGTGCCGTTTTGTAAAACGACAAAAAAAAATTTAAGTGGAGGAAGTAGTAAGTAATTAAGTTAGTAACATGTTCATCTGCTGCTTGTATACATAGGACAGAGACGCAATCAGAGTTCCAATCAATCATATAAAATTTCAGTTAATCAATTTACTAGTTGTGCTAATTTCAGTGATTCATTGATGGGTCTTTGCGTTGACACTCGCCATATGTGTGTGTCACACTGTATTGTTTTTGGATTTCACTATAAAATTTGGTTCTTCCTTCTAATGAACGTATGGCAGCGGGGTGGTGGTCGACGTACCACCGACGCCGGCGGCTGAACCAGCAGCACCCAAGCTGATGAGGAGCTGCTGCCTCTTGTGGACTAGGTTGGTGTTCCAATTAGGGATGCAAACGGCAGCCCACATATAGGTTTAATTTTGTGAGTTGCTGCTGTAACCCGAAAAAATTAAGCCTACATATGGGTTCACGGGTTAATCTACTTGCATCCCTAGTTCTAATACTTTTTGATGTCACACCCGGTCCGACCCGAGAGGTGGGACCTGATTTCTGACCACCTATTGCCGAAGTGGGACCACATAGACGGACGATGAGCACGTCCTCCGCATCGGTAAAATTGTCGTGCCTGATGTCTGGGTGGATGTAGCAATTCCACCGTAGTTTGCAGCTATAGTTAGCTAATGAGTTGGTCTGGCCTGGCCCGGCACGGGCCTGTACACAGCTATAGTTTGCCAATGGGCTGGTACGACCTGGCCTGGCACGGGCCCGTACAAGCACGGCCCGATGGAGGTCGGGCCGACACGACACTGCGGGCCGGCACGACACTGCCTAGCAGGTCGTGCCTCTTTGGCCCATAGGCTTGCTCTTCGGACCAGGCACGACACTATGGGACATTTTTCGTGTCGGGCCGGCCCGAGAAGCACGACCTCCCTAGCAGGTCAGGCCGGCCCAAAGCCTGGGGAGCAGGAACACGCCGCCGCCATGGGAGCTACTCCATGCGATGGGAAGAAGGAAGGAGGAAGGGCATGGCGAGATAGAGCAGCCAAGGGGGCGTATGCCCCACCGGGCAAGGTAGAGAGCGAAAAGGAAGGGAACGGAGAGAATGAAAAGGAAGGGAACAGAGAGAACGAAAAGGAAGGGAACGGAGGCGGGACTGCGGGGAGACTGCAGCGTATGAAGCTCACCTTGAGACCTCTCTCCAGAACAACGGGCGGTCCAATTCTTGTTCTCCTTGGCCGGATGATGAGATGGCTAGATTTTAGAAGTCTAGCATAAGGTTACTATAGATATTCTCTTTGGAGATACAAGTGGATATCATGGATACACAATATCTTGAATTTTCATACTTGATGGCTGCGAACACATGATAGATAAGTACCCATGAATGTTCAATTTTGATGATGAGTGATTGACCAACACATGAGTGTTTCAGTTTTAGCGTTTACTACTAATCTTTGCGAAAGCAAATGTGTGCCTGTCTATCGGCTTGTGGTGTGCAGGTACTATGCCTAGTGACAGTGGTCAATAGGGGGTGAAGGGGTATCCCTCATCCCATCTCTTGAACCTTAATCATTTGCCCTAACTCTCTCTCTCTCTCTACCCTCTCTCTAGTTCATGAGATCCCTAGGTTGATTTCACCAACCTTTGTAAGAACTTGAGTTTTTGCGAGGAATCGGAGGCCGTAACCTCCGTAAGCCATGGTGGCTTCACTTTCTTGATTGTGTCCCCGTTTTTCTTGTGTTCTTTGAGTTTTGCTTTTGCTCTCTCTTTTTCCCGAGATGATTTCTCTTTGTTGAGAGTAGCTTCGCAAAATCCGTTTGAACTAAGTTGTTCGCAATCGTGAGGAGCATCTTTGCACCGAAGGAATTCTCCTCAAACCTCACGAGCACGTAGATCGTGCGATTTCTTTGTGGCGTTCTTCCTTTTCTTCCTTCTTCCCCAAATCTGAGTGTTCTCGTGTAACCTCTCCAAATTGAGCGATGATTTCTTCGGGATAGCTCCCCAACTGCACTAGGGTCATGCCCACAAAGTTTGGTTGCAGTTGGTGATCATTTGGTTGAGTTTTGAGAAGATTTGGCGGAGTGGAATCAATTTTCGCGAGGAACTGCTTTTCTCTAGTGAGCGTCGGACCACTTTTCCTCTGAGCTCAAGACCATAGCGAGTGGTCCGGTGGTCTTGACCTTTCCCGTGTCAAGCAGCAAGAGGCGTCGGACCACCCTCCGGACCTCTCGATTTTTGAGCACCGGACCTTTGACGAGTGGTCCGGTGGCTCTGCTGAGAGTTGCTACCACGCGTCGGACCACTCTCCATAGTCCGACGGGGTAGTCCGGAGGTCAGGTCCAGAGGTCGGTTGCTCACTACGTAAATCCAACAGTGGGAAGAGTGAGCACCGAACCACTCGCCTTGGTCCGGTGGTGGCATCAGACTAGTCCAGAGCAGATCGTCTGGAGGTCGGGTGCTCCCTGCTCGTTTTCGTCTCGACAGGTGAAGGCGTCGGACCAGGCACCGGACCACTCGTCATTGGTCCGGTGGTCTAGACCGAAGTGGTCCGGAGCCTCTGTTTAGTTGCTGTTTTCTCCCATTTTGCCTAGGTTCTTGCCTCTTTTCCCGAGGGGGTTGAAAACCTGTGTTTTGGGTTTTCGGGTGTTTTTCCTCCACTGCCGGTGAGCTCCCTTCTCTCCGTCTTCGTCTGAATCCCCGCTCGCGTTGCTCGGGGAAGGTTGAGCACCTAGCAACTGGGTTTGGTTTTTGATTTTTGGGAAGAGTGGCCCGAACATTTCGAGAGAAATTTGAGACTTCCATTCACCCCCCCCTCTGGTCGCCGTTCTCGATCCTTCAATTAGTATCAGAGCCGGTTAAGGATCATTCCACCTTAAACGGTTCTTGATCCGCGAAGGCAACATGGAGCGAGGTGTTGGCAAACCTCCGTTTTTCGATGGAACGAACTTCTCCTACTGGAAGGTGCGCATGTCCGCCTATCTACAAGGAGTTGATTCGAACATATGGGAGATCTGTGAGAATGAGGGCTATCATGTTCTTACGGCTCGTGTTGACCAACTCCAAATCACTCAACACAACGCAAACAGTTGAGCACGGAGTATCCTCTTCTCGAGTTTGTCACTTCCTGAGTTTGAGTGAGTCTCGAATCTCACTACGCCGCGAGAGATCTGGCAAACACTTGTGCGATATCATGAGGGTAATCCTTAGATCAAGTCCAGACTTTTCGACACATATCGTAGGGAGTATGAGAACTTCGTACAGTTGGCCGGCGAATCTATTGACAGGATGTTCACTCGCTTCCAATCTATCGTCAACAAGATGCGTGCTAATCGAGCCAACTTGCCCTATGATGATCATGAGATGGCTATCAAGCTTTTGCATGCTCTTGATCGGAGGGTGTGGGAGATAAAGGTGGCTGCCATTCAGGAGTCACTGGGCTATGATTCCCTGGCCGTGGACGAGCTGTTCAGCAAGCTCAAGTCCTCGGAGATTGACCACCAGACCCGGGCTAAGCTTGAGAACCCGTCAAACCCATCCATGGCGTTGGTTTCCGGCCCCGACGGTGTGTCTTCTTCTTCCTCTAACCCTTCACACTCTTCATTCGCTTTGTCTTTGATGTCTGTGACAGAGGAACAAGTGGAGGCGCTTGGAGATGATGAGCTGGCCTTGGTCATCACTAAGTTCTCATGGTTTCACAACAACCGTTTGAACCGACGACGTGGTGGCTCGGCCAAGGGGTGCTACCGTTGCGGTGATGAGGATCACTTCATCACAAACTTCCCCAAGAAAGCTGCGGGTGACTTCACCAAGCGCAAGGACAAGCGTGAGCACCGCTTCGAGGACAAGCACAAGGCCAAGGACGGCTACAACCGAAGGTCCTCCAAAAAGGTGATCGACAAGGTGAAGGCCAAGCACCGAGCCTTCCTCGCCTCCCTCAGCGACATCGATGCCTCCTCCGACGGGGGCTCTTCCTCAAGCGACGATGAGTCGAAGGGAAAGGTTGAGGACAAGCTCAACGATCTCTGCTTCTATGCCGACGCCAAGCACGGTGGCTTTTGCACCATGGCAATTGAAGAAGGCAAGGTCGGGAAGCACAAGGATGGCCCTGACTACGACTATGACTCCGACACACCCGAGGTATCACCCACCATCGAATCCCTCTCTCTCGAGCTTGAGTCTCTGAACGATACCTTGCTTAGTCAGGATGCTTTGCTCAAACATGCCACTTGTGAGAGGAATGATTTCAAAGCAAAGTACCTTAGCATGCTTCATGAGCTAGAGTTTGCTAAGGCACAAGTGGTGGTTACCGAGGAGGTAGAGTGTGATGCTTGTGCCATCCACATGTCTGATCTTGTCACACTCCAGGACAAGTATGACACTCTACTTGGGGAGATTAGTGAGCTGAAGGCTAGGCCTAGCTTACTTGGTGTGTGCAAGTCTTGCTTAGGCTTGCCTTCTGAGCTGATACAGAAGGATGCTAGGATCGCTGTGTTAGAGAAGGTCAGCTTAGATAGCACTAGAGAGGTTGATCGCTTTGAGGCTTTGGAGCTTGAGATCGCGTCGTGCAGACACGACAAGATGCGTACCGAGGAAGAAAACACATACCTTCGGTCCATCTTGAATTGGGTGTCTTGCCAAGAGCTGCAGTTGGGGATGATGCTTAGCCAATGCAAGCGAGCTGGCAGCACGGGAGTAGGCTTTGCTATAGGTGGGAAGGACGATAGCATGTTCGGTAAGATCGGTGAGTGCAGTGGTTTGAGCGAGAATGAGAAACCCACCACAACACCCAAGCTTACCAAGATCACTCCACCTAAGCCTACCGACCCCTCCAAGTTTCCTGTGAGAGATGGTGTGTTTGAAGAGCCACCCAAAACCACTCCACAGAAGCAAGTGTGGATTGCCAAACCGAACCACCTTCGCAACCCACTTGACACACTGCCAGACATCTCTAGTGATCCTCTTCCTAAGAAAGCTAGAGCCACCCAACCCAACAAGAGAGTGCCTACCAAGAGTGTGGTGAGGTACCATTGTGAGTATTGTGAGCGGGATGGGCACTTGGCTGAGTTTTGCTATAGGAGGAAGAGAGATGATCGGAGGCAGGTTGAGTTGAACAACCGGGACATGTACCACCCACGAGTTGGGGTGCGTGAACCGGAAGTTCAGAGGCGCACTTCTAGGCCTAGAGGTACAATGCCTCAAGGTGCTAGGCCTCAGGAGGCGAGACCACGTGGTGGTCGTGCCTGACGGGGTACCGGTCATGATCCATACGACTACGGGCCTCGTGGTGGTGGCTTTACTCCTCCCTTCGTTAGCGGACCACGTTTTCCCTATCGTGGTGATCGCTATTCCCCCGTGGGGCAGGAGATGTTTGGTTTTTCTCCTAACCCATTCTTTGGGCAAGTGGGACAACACTGGTATCCTTCACAGTTTACTAACCCTAGTGTTGGTCCGTTTGCTCACCCTATGTCTTTTTATTGATGTAGGAAGGAGGACTGGAGGAGACTTGGCTTGTGGATTCCGGATGTTCACACCATATGACCGGAAGTGCCAAGTGGTTCTCCAGCCTCGACCCCATGCGCCACACTGAGTACATCACTTTCGGGGACAAGAGTAAAGGTAAGGTTGTCTCCCGGGGGTCCATCCAAGTCAATTCGTCTTTTGTCCTCAAGGATGTTGCTTTGGTTGCCAATTTGCATTTTAACCTTCTATCGGTTTCGCAACTCCTTGAAGACGGTTTTGAGGTGAGCTTTAAGCCAAACTTGTCTCGGATTTTGGATTCTCGTGGTGAGCTTGTTTGTCGGATTTTACCATTCGGGAAGGTTTTTCGTGCAAATTTTTCTATCTCTTCCGGACCTTCTCGTTGTCTTCTTGCCGGTTCTTCTTCCGAGCTTTGGAAGTGGCATAGGAGATTGGGACATTTGAGTTTTGACTTGCTTGCAAGGCTTAGCTCAATGGACCTTATCCAAGGATTGCCAAAGCTGAAGTTCGAGAAAGATTTGGTTTGCCATCCTTGCAGACATGGCAAGATGGTTGCTGCTTCCCATCCTCCCGTAACTCAAATTATGACCTCACAACCCGGCGAGCTCTTACATATGGACACAGTTGGTCCAGCTCGGGTTAGGTCGGAAGGAGGAAAGTGGTATGTGGTTGTAGTCGTTGATGACTACTCGAGGTACTCTTGGGTTTTTTTTGGAGAGTAAGGATGAGGCTTTTATGCATGTGCGTGATCTGATTTTGAGATTACAAAATGAGCTACCTAAGCATGCCATGAGAGCTATTCGCAGTGACAATGGCACAGAACTCAAGAATGCTCAATTTGCATCTCTTTGCTCTTCTTTGGGTTTGGATCACCAATTTTCCTCTCCTTACACTCCCCAGCAAAATGGTGTTGTTGAGCACAACAATCGGACCCTTGTTGAGATGGCCAGGACGATGCTCGATGAGCATAGGACTCCTAGGCAGTATTGGGCTGAAGCACTCAGTTCTGCTTGCTATGTTTCCAATCGCATTTTTCTCCGAGCTTTCAAGAAGAAGACTTCTTATGAGTTGCGATTTGGGAGACCACCCAAGGTAAGTCACCTACGGGTGTTTGGATGCAAGTGTTTCATCCTCAAGAAGGGTGGTAAGTTGGACAAATTTGAATCACGGTCTTCTGACGGTATGTTTCTTGGTTATTCTACTCACTCTCGTGCTTATCGTGCACTTAACCTTGAGACTAACCGAGTGATGGAGACTTGTGAGATTACTTTCGATGAGACTATGCCCTGTGTTTCCACTGCTTTTGAGCTTGCAGGTGATGATGAGGTGAACACTAGCATCTTCGTGGAGGAGGAGCAGGACGATGCCGATTGGGGTGATCCCGAGCCAACTCCACCAGTTGCCCCCATCGACCTTGTGACGTTCACTTCGGCTCACGACCCCGACCTCTCTACTTCTTCGACTTGGGGACCGTTTGAGCAGCTTCCTCAGTCCGTGCCCGTTGCACCTGAGGGAGCTCCAGCTGCTGTCGAGGGGGAGGCGACTTCTTCACGTGAGGCGCCGCTACACATTCAGCACCGCCACCCTCCTTAGACTATGATCGGTGACATCAACGAGCGTACCACACGCTCCAGGTCATATCGTATCTCTCACTTTGCTCATTCGGCTTTTGTCGCGTCTTTTGAGCCCCGGGATGTTGGGCACGCTTTGATGGATCCGGATTGGGTTAATGCCATGCATGAGGAGTTAGAAAACTTTGAGCGAAACCGCGTTTGGGTCTTAGTGCCACCACCACCAAGTTGCCACCCTATAGGAACCAATTGGGTTTTCAAAAACAAACAAAGTGAGGATGGGGTGGTAGTGCGTAACAAGGCTAGGTTTGTAGCGCAAGGCTTTTGTCAAAAGGAGCGAATAGATTATGAGGAAACCTTTGCTCCTGTAGCTCGTTTAGAAGCCATTAGAATCCTTCTAGCTTTTGCGGCTTCTAAGGGTTTTAAACTTTTTCAAATGGATGTTAAAAGTGCTTTCCTAAACGACTACATAGAGGAGGAAGTGTATGTTAGACAGCCTCCCGGTTTTGAAAATCCCAAGTTTCCAAACCATGTTTTTAAACTCCACAAAGCCTTGTATGGTTTGAAACAAGCCCCTAGAGCATGGTATGATAGGTTGAAAACGTTTTTTCTTGCTAAGGGTTTTAAAATAGGATCGATAGATAAGACGCTTTTTCTCCTCAAGCAAGGCAAAGACACTCCTAGTCCAGATTTATGTGGATGATATCATCTTTGGTGGTTCTTCTCATGCTCTTGTTGCCAAGTTTGCAGATCTTATGAGCAGGGAATTTGAGATGAGCATGATGGGAGAGCTTACCTTCTTTCTCGGGTTGCAAATCAAGCAAACCCGGGAAGGGACGTTTGTGCACCAAGGCAAGTACACGAAGGACATCCTAAAGAAGTTTGACATGGGCGAGGCAAAGCCCCTCTCGACGCCCATGTCAACCACGACTGCCTTGGATGCGGACGAGGAAGGAGAGGCGGTGGATCAGACGGAGTACCGAAGTATGATCGGGTCGCTTCTATACTTGACAGCGACTTGGCCGGACATTCAGTTCGTCGTCTGCTTGTGTGCGCTCTTTCAAGCGTCCCCACCAACTTCGCACAAGCAGGCGGTGAAACGCATCATGAGGTACTTGCGCTTCACTCCTGAATTTGGTCTTTGGTTTTCCGCCTCCTCCTCTCTTGTGCTTTGTGGTTATTCTGATGCCGACTTTGTCGGTTGCCGTCTTGATCGGAAGTCCACTTCTGGGACTTGCCAGTTTCTCGGGTCTTCTCTTGTGTCTTGGTCTTCTCGCAAACAGTCTAGCGTGGCACAGTCGACGTGCGAAGCTGAGTACGTTGCCGCGGCTAGCTGTTGCTCTCAGTTGCTTTGGATGATTGCAACTTTGAAGGACTTTGGTCTTGAGCTTACTAAAGTGCCTCTACTGTGTGATAGCATGAGTGCCATTAGTGTGGCCAAAAGCCCTGTGCTCCTTTCTAAGACTAAGCACATTGATGTTTGATTTCATTTTCTAAGAGAACACTATGAGAAGGGCGACATTGACCTCCGGCATGTCGAGACCCAAAACCAGCTTGCGGATATTCTCACAAAACCTCTCGATCAAGCTGCGTTTTCTCGTCTTCGGGGCGAGTTGGGTGTTTGCTTTCCTTTTTAGAGGAGGAAAGCTTTGTGTATCATAGTTCTTTTGGTTCTTATTTGCCTTTTCTTTCTCTTTCTTTTATTTGGTGTCTTTTTAGTTGTTAATAGGTGTCATTGCATTTTGCATCTCATTTGCATTTGTAACATAGTTCATTTTAAGCTTTATGCCTATAGCCGATATAATGAATCTATGCTCTGTTTGAGGTGCTTTATGTGTCTATGGTGTTGCCTAACTTAGACTCTCTTTGATCTCTTGATATGCAATAGAGCTAAGTTAGAAAAGCTTTAAAGCTGAATTTAATTCCCCATGTCACCTCTGAAATGGCACTAGCATGTGTAGGCTTTTGAAGATCCTTCTTGGCTGCCTTATATATAGCTTTTAACTATGGCTCTTCACTGTTTCATTCACTTCCATTCAGCACCATGCTTAAAATTTATATAAAATGAAATTGCTCTCTGTTTTGTGAATTGGAAAGATCAAGTTGGGTTTGCATTGTGAGCACTTCACCGTGTGTTTGAGACTGCTTCCCATATGGGTTGATACTTGAGCGGTGTCGTGTATGACCAAAACCGGTGTGTTAAGTCCTTTGACTTCGACTGGTTGGTAAGCAGTGGCATCACTTTGCTTACAACCACTCGCATACAACTTAAATGTGCCTAAAACTGAAATTTGGCTGCAAAACTCTAAAATTTGAAAAATTCATTCAGTTGGTTTGTTGTATGAACTTTGCTAGGGATAGTTTTACTTGCTATACATGAGATTTCTTTGAGATAGTTCATATCTTGTTTGCCATGTCTAGTTGTCTCTAGGAGGTGATACCCATTCCTTGCTCACACATGTAATGCTCTCTAAAATAGCTTCTAAAGTGATCTTTAGCTCAACCTGAGTCTTAGTTGGGCACGTAGAACTTTTCCTATTCTCACAGGATCACATCACTTAGAGCATCCCTTCATTGTCTTAGCTCTATGTATGAAGCTTGTTGCACTCATTTTTGTATATCATGACATTTGTGGCCGGTTCTTGAGTTTTGAGCTTTGATGAGATTCATGTGTCAACAAGGGGGAGAGATGTGCATTTCTCTCCATCTACACTTAAGGGGGAGAGTTGTGCATTATGGGAAGAAAGCATGGGGGAGAGATATGTGATCAAGGGGGAGAAAATGTGCTTTTTGTGAAATTCTTACATTTTGGCTCCTTTCACCCTTCCTTGGTATCCTGTGTATGCTTTCGCCCAGGGGGAGCTTTTGCTAGACGTGTTGAGTCTTTGCCTCTTCTGGAGGATCTAGCTTGTGTTTTGGCTCCGACAGATTTCGATTGGCTTCTTGAGTTTTATGCGCTTTAATTGGTATCTTTGAGCTCCCTTAGTGCTTCAATTGGTATTCTGAGCTTTGAGAGCTTTGATTGGTATCTTTGACTTGCTAGCAGCGTTGAGCCCATTTCTGCCTCTTCTTGAGGGCTAGTTTTGTTTTGCTTGGTTGTGTTGAGTCATTGCCCATATCTTTGGGAACCAAGTTTTGGATGCGTTTTGCTTCTCTCAAGTGACCCCGTTTTGGCTTTCTTAGCTTTTGGTCATTTGGAGAACTTTACCTTGTTGGCTCAAATCTGAAATGCACTTGTGTTGACAATGCACTCATCAAGGGGGAGATTGCGAACACATGGTAGATAAGTACCCATGAATGTTCAGTTTTGATGATGAGTGATTGACCAACACATGAGTGTTTCAGTTTGAGCGTTTACTACTAATCTTTGCGAAAGCAAATGTGTGCCTGTCTATCGGCTTGTGGTGTGCAGGTACTATGCCTAGTGACAGTGGTCAATGGCGTGGAGAAGGTCGAGTAGAGGCTTGCCGTGCCGATGGACTGAGAGCGGTGAAGGGCGGAAGCGAGGCTCGGACTGAGGGACCATGGGCGTTGGCGGACTAGTGTGGTGGCTAGTACTTGGCACCAGCGAGCGCGACAAGACATGGAGGTAGACTGTGTTGGCCAAGTCAAGACGGTCAGCGAGCGAGTCGAGCAGGAGGCTCAGGGGACTCGGAGCTGGACCGGGCGAGGACGAGGCGGCACGAGTCGAGCGGTTTGGTGGTTTGGGCCTCAAAACCATCGGAGGACGGTTTCTGAGTTTGGGCCTCAAAACTCGGGGTTCGGTAGTTGAGCCGAAAGCTACCGGTGGCGGGTTTCGCGGGTTTGGGCCTCAAAACCCGGGCGGAGCTTCCGAGGAAGCGGGGATGGCATGTGGCGGAATCCTAGAGGTTGCGTCGAGGCGACGACAACTCCTGGCAGGAAGCGGGGCCGTCCATTCAAAATGCGGGAGATATTTTCTAGAGCTTGGACTGCAATGCTTAGGCTAGGTAGTTCACTCATGTATCTAGGGGGGTCTTTGGGAAATAGCAAAAGCCCGATAAATAGGGGGTGAAGGGGTATCCCTCATCCCATCTCTTGAACCTTAATCATTTGCCCCAACTCTCTCTCTCTCTACCCTCTCTCTAGTTCATGAGATCCCTAGGTTGATTTCACCAACCTTTGTAAGAACTTGAGTTTGTTGCGAGGAATCGGAGGCCGTAAGCCATGGTGGCTTCACTTTCTTGATTGTGTCCCCGTTTTTCTTGTGTTCTTTGAGTTTTGCTTTTGCTCTCTCTTTTTCCCGAGATGATTTCTCTTTGTTGAGAGTAGCTTTGCAAAATCCGTTTGAACTAAGTTGTTCGCAATCGTGAGGAGAATCTTTGCACCCAAGGAATTCTCCTCAAACCTCACGAGCACGTAGATCGGGCGATTTCTTTGTGGCTTTCTTCCTTTTCTTCCTTCTTCCCCAAATCCGAGTGTTCTCGTGTAACCTCTCCAAATTGAGCGATGATTTCTTCGGGATAGCTCCCCAACTGCACTAGGGTCATGCCCACAAAGTTTGGTTGCAGTTGGTGATCATTTGGTTGAGTTTTGAGAAGATTTGGCGGAGTGGAATCAATTTTCGCGAGGAACTGCTTTTCTCTAGTGAGCGTCGGACCACTTTTCCTCTAAGCTCAGGACCATAGCGAGTGGTCCGGTGGTCTTGACCTTTCCCGTGTCAAGCAGCAAGAGGCGTCGGACCACCCTCCGGACCTCTCGATTTTTGAGCACCGGACCTTTGACGAGTGGTCCGGTGGCTCTGCTGAGAGTTGCTACCACGCGTCGGACCACTCTCCATAGTCCGACGGGGTAGTCCGGAGGTCAGGTCTGGAGGTCGGTTGCTCACTGCGTAAATCCGACAGTGGGAAGAGTGAGCACCGGACCACTTGCCTTGGTCCAGTGGTGGCATCGGACTAGTCCGGAGCAGGTCGTCTGGAGGTCGGGTGCTCCCTGCTCGTTTTCGTCTCGACAGGTGAAGGCGTCAGACCACTCGTCATTGGTCCGGTGGTCTAGACCGAAGTGGTCCGGAGCCTCTGTTTAGTTGCTTTTTTCTCCCGTTTTGCCTAAGTTCTTGCCTCTTTTCCCGAGGGGTTGAAAACCTGTGTTTTGGGGTTTCGGGTGTTTTTCCTCCACTGCTGGTGAGCTCCCTTCTCTCCGTCTTCGTCTGAATCCCCGCTCGCGTTGCTCGGGGGAGGTTGAGCACCCAACAATTGGGTTTGGTTTTTGGTTTTTGGGAAGAGTGGCCCGAACATTTCGAGAGAAATTTGAGGCTCCCATTCACCCCCCCCTCTGGTCGCCGTCCTCGGTCCTTCAATGGCATTCTTGGAAAAGTGTTTCACTATCATTAGAGATTTGCTCTCTCCCTGCCCTGTTGTTTCTAACAAAACTTGCCAGAAGTGAATAAAACATATCTAGATCACCATGTACACAACTCAAATAATCACAAAAATACTCAATAACAAAATGTTTGGTAAGATGAAGTACCTAAACAATTCCTGTGTCTAAAGACAAATGCAAAATAGAATAATTTCCTTATTACTAAATACTTCCTCATCTGGAAAATATACGCCTTTTTCCCAAACATAAACAGGTGAATTGTCAGACAGAAAAATGATAGTCTTCTATACATTGGCGTAGTGTGCTTTACTTGAATGAGTAGAGTAGCTGCACTTCTACTGAAATAAATTAACTAACTCTAAACATATGTAGAGGGTACAAATTAGCTAGCACAGCTTGCTCGAGAAATTAAATACAGAATGCATGATTTGACCGGCAGGAAGCTAGCTAGCTAGCTAAAAACGAATTTGTGTGTTTTTATATATCGTATAGTCATGAAATTAAAATAAATTTTTACCTCTCCTTTAATTTCACCATATATCCTCCAAGTAGGCCTGTAGCTAAGCTAGCCTGCGAAATCATGCAGCAACTGAGACCCCATCAGGTCTCTGTACGGCAGCATAGGCTCTTGCTCGTCACCTGCTTGCAACATCAATGGTCGCTGGTGCATCATCGTCGTCGACGCAAACGGGTGCTGTTGGAGCCCTAGGGTAAGCGACACGGCACCGCCGTAGCTCCCGTGAATGCTCGGCGGATAACTACTGAACAGATGGTCACCGCCGCCGCCATCAGCAGACAGAATGGAGGATGAAACCATGGAGCTGCCAGCTGGGTTCCCAGCACTAGCTCGGAAGTGGCTATGATGATCTCCTCCCATGGTGGCCGCCGCCGTTGTGTTCATCTGCTCAGGTTTGATGTCGACGACGTTGTTGCCACCACCGCCGGTAGTCTTTTGAGTCGCGTCTGATTTCTGATTCACTTCTTCCGTGTACATCTCCTCTATCATTGGCTTCCACAGCCTCACCCTGGCGTTGATGAACCAATTGGAAACCTAGTAGAAAAGTAATTTATTATTAAGAGAAATTTATTTATTCATTCACATCCTTCTTCTTTTTTTGGGTGAAAACATATAAATTAAAAGCAGATAGATTCTGACATGGATTTTGTTCACTTCTACGCAACCTAAGTAGACAATGGCGACATATATATAAAACTGGTTCCATCAGGTATTAATTGAAGATGTGGAAAGGAAAACAAAACTGAAATCTAGTCCACACGTTCATAATAGGGACAGATACAGGTGGTGGTTGGGTGTACTGTAGTACATAACAAGAAGTGTGTGAATTAAGCACATTATTTTTATTTATATGTTTATATGTCTGGTTATTAATTAGCTCATCGTCTTGTACCTGACGAACTGTTACAAACAGTATGTAGCTGTCTAGTAACTGTACATATGCTGATGGAATTGGAAGGCACATGGATGGATCATGCATAAATTTAGCAAAAATACTATGAATTGTTTACCTGGCTTCTTGACAATCCTGTCTGGCGCGCCAGAATGTGTTTGTCCACATCATTTGGATACCTGCATCAGTTCATCATCATCAGATCCATCGGTTTCTTTATTTACCATGCGCGCGCAGTTAGTTGTTAATAGAATTCATCTGAACCTGAATGAATTTGTAAATACAGTACATGGAGTGATGAATGGAGGGGGAAGGGAGGAAGCAAGATATGGACGACGACGACGACGACGTACGGGTGGAGGAAGTGCTCGAAGAGCCAGGCACGGAGGACGGCGACGGCGCGCTCCGGCAAGCCGCGCTGCGGTCGCCACGGGTAGTTCTTGATGGTGCCAGGGTGCTGGAACGCCCGCTGCTGCCGCAGGCACTGGTCCAGCACCTTGAGCCTGGGCGTGTCGCCCCTGGTGGCGCCCGCCGCCGCTGCCGCCGCCGCACCTGCAGGGCCGCCGTCCCTCTCCCCCACGGCCTTCCGCACCGCGCGCACCTGCTCCACCAGCGCGTCCCGTAGGCACCGGAAGTGCCGCGACATGGCGCGCAGTGCCAGCCTCGTGTACACCTGCGACGCGCCGGCTCCGGCCACCGCCTCGAACGATACCTCCACTGACCTCATCTGCTCACGGTATCGCCGGTACCGCCTGTCCACCTGACCATGCATGATTATTCATCGATTTATTTGCATATATACTACATGCATGTTTACATAACATCCACAGTGTAGACAAAAATTGCTGTAGTAGCTAGGGAATTGAAGAATATGGATGGATTATGTATATTATACTTGATATATATATAATTGACTCTGTTTGATTGGTACAAAAGCCGATCAATTCTGATTAATTAAATAGTACTCTGTGAGAGAGAATAAATTTAAATAAGTTAAAACAGGTGAAAGTAGTTAAAACGATCGGATAAAGGAAGAACGTAACTGGGCTGGGGGATTGAAGAGGAGGCATCAATTAAAAGCAGTACATGACACACCAGTAGCTAGCTAGTATTAGTCTCGTCTTGTCTGTGATACTATATACCAGTAGCAAGCAAGATGCCACTAAATATAATGGGGTGAAAAGCTGCTAGGTAGGCGATAAGTGAGAACAGAAGCTTCTGAAAGTACATAGTACATAGTAGTGGCCTAGTGGGTGGGTGTGTCACTAGCCCTCCACTATTTGCCAATGTCGACATGTGTGGATTCCTTTCCAGGAACGTAACATGAGTTGTGACCAAGAACTCATCAAAAAGGCAACAGTGATTAACAGTAGTAATTAATGGGCCAAAGAACCGACGACTACAATAAGTCAATAACAGCTCAGGTTAAAAATCTAGCAGCAGGATGGAACTGCAAAATAATAATAAAAAAGTATGCATGCAGCATGCAGTGTTAAGCAGCAGAAGAGTACTGATGGAGTACTATTTAGTACTAGACTAGATATATATGGTAAAGTAACAATTACCTCAACGGTACCAATTTTTGAAGCAAAAAAAAAATCAAAGGAATTGCTTCTTGCTGCATGCATGTATGTATGTAAGAGTACAAAAAAAAAAAAAAAAAAAAACTTGCCGTGCGCATGCATGTACAGCTAGCTAGCTAGCTATAGCCTACCTCTTCAACCATGGACAAGAGCCTGGCCTTCCTCCTCTCAAGCTCCAATAGATCCATGGAGCTCAGGGACAGGTGCCCCCAGAGACCAGAGGAAGACGACGACGTCTCCACGTCGTCCCACTTGTTTCCTGCTGCTGCTTTCGGAGCTCTCTTGTTCATGGCGTGCAGGTCCCATTCCAGGCTGCAGAACTCGGCGAGCAGATCCTGCACGGGGGCCAGGTACTTGGAGCTCCTGAGCTGGAACGGCTGCTGCATGCTCGACGTCGGCAGCTGGTGGTGGTTAGGCAGTGCCAACGACGCCGCCGGCGGGACCGGGGGCATGGCACCAAACTGTGGCTCGTGATGATGGCCGAACAGCGACGACGACGACGACCCTCCGGCGGTGTTGTCGTCGTAGTTGTACAAGGAGAGGGACACCGCGGCGGCCTGCGGCGCCCATGCCGCCGCCACCGCGTCGTCGTTGTTGTCGCCTAGGACGCGGTGAGGCACGTCTCGGCCTACTAAGGGCATGGTGGTGCCGTCGATGTGGAGCCCGAGGAGGTGGTCGAAGTGGTGGGGTGGGGGCGGCGCCTCCATGGCCACCGTGTTCGGAGGCGGCGAGAAGTCGAGGAGGTGCGGATGGTGGACGGCCATGGACGACGATCGGTGCACACGCGCCGGCCGGCCGCACCACAGTTGGCCGGCGGCGAGCAAGAGCGAGAGCGAGACCGAGACCACACACTGCTATGCTTAATTAGCTTTTGTAGCTAGATAGCTAGATAGATTGACCACCCTTTCTTTTTTCTCTATATATGACTACTTATTAAAGACTAGAACTTGCAAATTAAATAAAGATAGATGCTACTGCAGCAAGCGTGTAGTATTATCTATATATGATGTGTTCCTTCCTTGTGGCTATGAGGCTATCCTTAATCCTTACCACATAAATACATGTACCTACTACTAATTAAAGAGTCTATACATGCATAGTATAGCTTTTGTGTAGTGTGTACGCCCAAAATGGAGGAGGATTTGGAGGTAGGGTTTTGTGAGGGAGGTGGGGGTGTTCAAAAGTACTCCAGCTAGCTAGGAGTACTGTATTGGATATGTGGGGGGTATAGCAAGCAGGAATTTTTCACACACACACCCTATATTGTGTTGCTAGGTGTAGCTGTTGTTTCTGCAAAGTGATGCCTTTTTAGAAGGTGTGGCCTATATATGACTTGTGAGGCACTTGTTATGCTTATGCAGTGGTCGATCTCCTTCCTAGGATGTATGGATATGGATCAACATCATCTTCACATGCTGAGAAATAAATTCTGTGCTACCTAGGCTAGCTCCCTCTCTGTCGGTCCCTTCTCAACTCTCTTTGCTTCAAATTAATCAAATTTTGTCATCAAAGTAGTGTAGCTACTAGATAGGTATATAACATGTTGCTACCATTTGATTAAATATATATAAGATTGTTAAGGTAAGGTGAGGATCGAATTAATAATAGAAAAACATGCGCCAAATGAATATATATATTATGACCCAAAAATGAATGAAAATACTGAGCACACACTGCTAAATGATACTCCATCCGTTCCAAATTATCCGTTCCAAATTATAAGACATTTTGACTTTTTTATATTAATAAATTTTGCTATGTACCAAGATATAAATTATGTTTAGATATATGGTAAAAGTTATGTATCTTAAAATACCAAAACGTCTCATAATTTAAAATAGATGGAGTATAAAGATATATTTTGACTTTTCCAACAAAATAATAAATTGCAAAGTGGTCTCTTTCTCTTTATATGATAGTTATGGTACTATAACACATGGAGATATTTACCGTGACGTTATAATAAATCATATAGTAAGGAGTTATTATAATCTCATAAATTAATACAGTAATTATCATACTTTAAAGTGGCTACCGAATAATATTTATTTATTTGCGAGTTACTAATTTCCAAACGCGCTGGCGATGAACGCGCAGGCGATGAACGCGCGAGCGGTAGAAAAGTCCATATATTTGGGTACGTGTGTGTGGTGCTACATGCATATATATTCCAATGAATGAATGAATGAATTATTCGCCTTTTGTACATGCATCCATCCATATGGATGATGGATCCTTCCGGGGTCCGGGCGGTGGAGCTTCCCAGCAACTTGCCAATTGTGGTCCAAGCTTAGACTGCGACGCCATTTCAATTTGCATCGCTAGCAGCTAAGCTCTAGCTCTCGTCTCTACGTATCCTTGTTATACTCGTATTGGCCACACAGCGACGTACGAACCTTCAACTCGAGATAATGAAACAATTTATTCATTATTTATAAATGCTCCGATCCATCGACGATCCAATGTCTAAGGAGTGCGTGACAGGAAAATGTATCTGCCCCTGCAATCCTGAAAGCATCATGCAACTAATTATAGTTAAGTGTCGACCAACCAAAATAGGCCATCATCATGAGATCAGATCAATAATAACGCGGCAGGATTACTGCACCTACTATGCTTGCGTTTCATCGCATTGCATTGTTTCTACAGTAGTACAGCATCTGTCCACACTTTTTGCTGCTGCACCTATGCTTCATGCATGTCCACCTCACTTAATTTTCCCATGTATGCATCCTCATAAAGAAAATATAAAGTTGCTACTGTTTAGAAATTATCGAATTGGCCATGTTTTCCAGTAATGCAATTTTCCACTTTCTCTCTTATTTAGTGTGTCATGTCAAATCTATTTGCTAATTGAAGGGGTATAAACTTACGGTGAATCAGTTAAAAAGTATAGGGACAAAAAATAAAATTTGGAAATTGATGGATCTAGATGACACACCACAAAAAGTTAATGAACCAAAAAATATAGTTTAAAAGTTGGTGGATCTAGATGACACATCGCTAAAAGTTAATGGACCCAAAAATACAATTTAAAAGTTGATGGACCAAAATGACACACCACCAAAAGTTAATAGACCTACGATGTATCTAAAAATATTTTTTACGAGGAGACTCACACGAGGCAAGCACACACATTTCTGAGCATTTTCTTTCATTTTCACGAGAAATTCACACCATAAGTGCCCACTAGGATTCGAACTCAACATCTCAACCCTCGCGTGTTACAGCCCTCAAAGTCACTTGTGATTGGACAACAAAAATATTCTCCTGTATTTGCTCTGGAAGATTTTGAAATGGAGATTTAAATGCTAAACAGATTTAAATTGAGAAAGTTTCAACTGTAAAGTTTTAGATCCATCGAGATCTACAACTTTGCTATTGATCGTTTTCTCATCCTAGGTCATTTGAGAATTTCAAATAGTATGAATTTTAAAATCATTAATCTTCAAATGAAAAAGTTATCAACTATAAAGTTGTAGATCTTTTTGAAACCTACAACTTTTGTTCAAACCATTTCTCCATCCGAGATCATTTGAAAAACTCAAAAATAAACAATTTAATTTTTTTTCTAGTGGCGCTAGGTTAAGAATACCGCCAATAGAAATGTATTTTTACTAGTTGTTTTCTTAAGTCTATCACCAGTAGAAATTATGTATTTTTACTGATGGTAAACTTTTAAAAAATAGCCACTAAAAATTAGATATAGTGGTGGTTCATTGCCTAGACCTACAATTTCATTTGTAGTGGCGCCTATATGAACCACCATTAAAAAAATAGCAAGCATCAACTAAAATCATTTGTTACCTGTGAAAGCTACGTATCTATAAATTAAAAAGCAAAGACGACTTCAATTTAAAGACAGAAAGTATAATTATTGGTCATGCCTGCATAAAAAAAATTATATATAGTATTTCGTGAAACAGCTAGCTAATAGGCTAGCATCCAACAGCCCTCATTCAATTTTCTGTGCAGAACACTGGAATTAATAAAGTGGGCGCGAGCGAGGCGGCCGGGCCTGTGTGGCCAAATTTCGTGCCTGTCGGCATCAGCTAGCAAACATGCATCACTAGTATGCGTGTATGACCACAATGAGAAACCAGTTATTACTACTAGCTAGCATTTTCATTGTGCATTACTCCCTGCGTTTCAAAAAGAAAGTCGCTATGAAATACGTATAGATTATTTTTTTTTAACTTTGACTAGGTTTATAAAAAATAAATGTAACATTTATATTTTCAAAGAAATTTATTATAAAAGCATATATTCAACGACGTATCTAATGGCGTACCAATTATATATTATATATATTTATTTTATATTTTATATATAATTGGTCAAAGTTAAAAAAAGTTTGGCTTCTCAAAAAGTAAGAATGACTTCTATTTAGAGACGAAGGGAGTGTGTCGGTGAGAAAAATAGAATGGGTGGAAAATCCATTGTACTATATTTGGGTCTCATGACCGGATTATGTAAGGTATATAGAATTAACACTCCATATGGATAGACAATATGATATTATTCTTATTTACTCAAGCATACCCGTGTTTATAGTGGGAGCACTACACACGGTGATACTGGAAAAAAAATGTCAAGCTAACATCTTCGTAGTCAGATCATAACGGTTGATTGCATTTCATATTCTATGCTTGGAGAAGAAGCCGATGAGTTCTCATGCAATGGGATAACCTTTTACATATGCTAATGTTGAGGTAGCCGAATGTAAGGGTGGAGGAGCCATGGTCATCGTAGCAGTCAAGGTAGCCAATGTCGAGGCAGCCATGCACCGCACAGAGGCTTCGAGTGCAACGATGTGCCATGGTGCCATGGTGGCGATGAAAATGCGTTGAGGCAGTCATGTGGAAGGGAAAGATGCCCAAGTCGACGTAGTTAGGGCCATTATAGACAACAACACAATTGAGGGAGAGTTGATGTAGTCAAGCTGCCAAGGACGAAGCATGCAGTGGAGTTGCTAGGCCTGGCAACACATCATGGATGAAGGAAAACTTCAATGTTGCCAATAGTGGACGTACGTGGCATGGGGCTCAACCATGCACCAACATCTGATGGACTATTAGAGAAGACCTTGGTGATAGTTATAGTGTGCAAGAGTGATGGGGGTAGAAGATGCTAACACAACACATAATTGTAGAATAGACAAAGTAGGTGGGGACGAGACGACAATGTTTATGACGTGGTTGTGTTGGGCGAAGGCTTTGTGCGTTGAGCCTAGAGGTAGTAGGGGTAGAGGTAGAGGTCGATGCTTGTGAGTGAGTAGTCTGACCGAAAGTGAGACACCACATATGATCAACAAGATATAGATATATGGCGCAACATGACCTTTGATGCAAATGAGATGACCATGTAGATGCATTAGCGAAGCAGACACACAGGAGACTATGTTGAGGCCCGATAAGGCGGCATAGCAGTAACTCTATTGCTCGGAGAAGATGCGCATAATACTTTAAGTAGAATGGGAGGTTGATAGGCGATGGGTGACTCAACACTGATCAATAATATGGAAAATAAAAAGATACAACAGTAGGAGATATGATGTACCTAGTGATAACACTACTATAGAATTTATTAACCGCAGCGTTGCCCAAAAGGCCTCCGCAGCGGACGTTTTTTCAGCCCGCTGCGGTAAATCGCCACGATTTACGGCAACGAACCAAAAAGACTTACCGTGACGGCCACCATTGCCCGCTGCGGTAAATCGATTTACCGCAGCGGGCAATATTGAAAGCCCATCACGGAAAAGGCTTAGGCCCATCAGGCCCAAGTCGGCATCCGATAGCCTTCTTCCTATATATTAGAGAACTTAGGGTTTGAAGGCAAATCACACCACAACTCACACACCCGTCGCCGCCACCCACCACTCACGCACGCACACCACAGCTCACACACGCACACCACGACCACGCACGCACACCAGCCAAGGAGTGGCCGCCACCACTCACGCACGCACACCACAGCTCACACACGCACACCACGACCACGCACACACACCAGCCAAGGAGTGGGAGCCGCGGCCGTGAACTTGACGACGGGGAGCATGCAGATGAGCGGCAGGCCGAGGCCCCGTCTGCTGCCGTCCACGGTCGCTGAGGCGCGGCCTGCGACGGACGACGCCGCCTCCTTCTCCCGGCCGCCGCTAGCCCCACGCGCGCGCCGGTGCCATGGCGGGTTGTGCGACCACACCGCGCGCAATAGCTGGCACGACAGCGACGGATATCTAGCTGCTGGTACGACGACTGCAAGGAGCTGCTGCACGCACACCACAACCGCAGGGATGCGACGACGGCAAGGAGCTGGTGCCGTACAACGGCGGCGGGCACGCGGTGCGCGGATCCAACTGCGGCGTTTGGTGCGCATCCACAACGGGGAGGTCACTGGCACCTCCATCTCCTCACGAACTGCGGCGAGCACGCGGTGGATCTGGCGAGCGGCGCATGGAGCAGCGACGGGCGGGTGGTGGAGCTCCTGGCGGCGACGGGCCCAGATCTAGCCTGTGTGGATTTTTTCTTTTTTTGGTTTTCGGAAATTCTTTACCGTAGCGGACAACATAAGCTGCCCGCTGCAGTTAGTACTCATTTACCGCAGCGGGCGTCTTATGTTGCCCGCTGCGGTAAATATATAAACCGCAGCGGCCCCTTTTGCCCGCTGCGGTTAAGCGATTCTTTACCGTAGTGTGGCAGCGCAAGCGGACGCTGCTGCCCGCTGCGGTAAAGATTCTTGTAGTAGTGTAAAGCACATCCTTTGTTCTTCTAGTTTTTCCTCTCCCATGCACATAGAAAGAGAACAAATTAGGAGAGGAGAGGCGAAGGGGTGGGTGCAAGGAAATCTAGAGGCAATTAGGGAGGCAAGACCCAGACGATGGTGGCACAACATGGTCGAGTGCTTCAGACAATAGTGCGGCCCGACACGCTCGTCCAAAGCAGTAGTGCAAGATGCTAGAGTCAAAGGAGTGGGGAGGCATGGAGCACATAGTGGGGACAAGAAGCATTGTCGTCGATGGGTGGAAGCTAGATGAGCGGATCGTGGTCCGTTAGACAGAGGCCTAAACAACGTTGGGATGGGTTGTAGTCGTCGGGGTCGCATGTGGAGGATGTAGATTGGTCGGGCGCCACATGGTGGCTTGATGTTGGGGTCGACCTAGCCTCCTTCACGACGAGCGCAGGGTGACGAGGTGGCGTAGTGTCATGAGAAGGCCCATTCTGTTGCTTGACGATGATAAGGGTGGCAGCAGGATTAATAGGATCCAATACCTAAAGGGGCGGCGTCAGACCCAAGCATTTTGCGGGCTAGGCCAACAAAAGCGTGGTTATGTTGGGCCAAAAAAGTCCCGCCCATGACCGTCTCACTAGGTAGGCCGGGCTTGAGCGTGGGCTGGCCACCCGCACATTTTACAGTGAAAAATAGCCAAAAAATATTTCAAGTTAGGTTGAGGCCAAGAAAACTTTTTCTAAGGCGGTGGGACATGTGCCCATGCCCTATCTAGTAAGGCTTGTGGGTGGGCTAAAACCCATCGGGCTCAGGCTCAGGCCCACGGGCTAGGCTGGGTCGGACACGGTTTGCTCAGGTCTAGGTGGCGGCCTCTCGCGGAGATTGCTCTCCCTAAGGGCATGCGATGCGGAAGCTGACGCCAGCTAGTGTTAAAATCTAAACCTAGGTTCGTGATACCATGTGGGAAAATAGATTTGGTGGAATACAACTCATTGTATTGCATTGGGTCTAATGGACTGATTATATAGAATACATATGGTTAACCCCAACGACGTTAATATTATACTATTCATGTTTACTTTAACGACCATGCATCAAGCTAGAGTCATATATGTATACATAGGTAGTAAATATTAACTAAGAATGAGAGGTGAATACTTTTTTTTTCTTTTGTTTACTAAAAATATCAAAGTAAAAGTTGTGTTTGGTCTGGCGACAAGAAGTTTGAACCGGTCCATTCTTGTTTAGAAGGAGAGACTCATGTCTGTGTTTGGGTGGGAGGATGAGAAGGCCTCCATTTTGTGTTTTGGTACGACCGCACGAGGCATGGTGAGACTGAGGGTACGTTTAAGATCCGTTTATTAGCAACCATTTGGTTATTTAAGATCCGTTTAGCAACCATTTGGTGGCCCTAGATCTCATCCTCTTCATCTTCTTCTTTCTGTTCTCTCCACTGCTAGCCAACGAATCCGTTATTTGCGTAGCCATCTGCCACCTCGATGGCATGCCGGGGCCGACCTCACCTCCTCTATCACCATGTCGATAGTTTGCCTCACCTCCTCCATTACAACAGGTGAGGGTAGGTAGGGTCTGAGCTTGCACACGCCTCCCTTTCTCATGCTCCATCGCGAGTAAAGCTTATGCGTGCTGGCCGGGGACAAGCTCTCCGACGGGGAAAGGTGTATACATCGAAAGAAATTATATCCTGTGTCCCAACGTCACCTGAATTTCACCGATATATAGTCGGTAAACTACCGTGATATTCTTATTAATTATCTAGACATACAAACTAAGAAATTGTTCCCTAAATTATTGAAGTGCTCCAATCCAGTACAAATTGAAGTAGCCATGTCTTAGCAAATTAGCTGTTGTGACGATTCACGGAGAACCAAAGTGTGGGTCCACATTCCATAATTATTCCAAAATTGATATAGTTGCTGAGCGATCAACCAATTGTTATATACTCGCTCTGTTCTAAAAGAATTTATAATTCTACCAGTATTATATTTTACTATTTTATAAGTTTGATTGATCATTATAGATAAAAAATACTAATATTTATAATATCAAATAAATATTATTAGATTATTAATTACGAAATGTATTTTCATAGGATTGATGGCTCAACGGATGGAAGACCCACTACGACCCGATCGAAGGGCCCATATTGTGTCTTGGCTGGATCTGACGTTTATCGAGTTAGTGCGCGACGTGGCCCGATCCACGGCCCGTCTTTTGGAAGCATGATTAGTTGATTATTATTATTACTACATTGAGACTGATTTAGAACTATAAGTGTGAATACCTTTACTCAAATCTTGATCAAACATTATACACTTTAACTGACATGCATCCAATCTCTATAATTGCATTCTTTTGGCGGAGAAGGGGTAACTTTGAGCTATCCAAGGAATGAACGTGAATAATTCCACGTGCGCTTATAATCTTGCATGTTATTCTCGTTGGATGGATGGACCACAATAAAGTTAGTTGGAGCTGGGCGCATCAACGGCCCTACACGGCTGTACGTACGATGATGACTACCGACGAAAGGACCTGCTTGCCAAGCCAGTGCATGCCCCCATAGGGTTTCTCATCTGGCTAAATTGTGTGCTCGCCTCACCTTCAGCGCACATACCTATGTAACCAAGCAATCTACTTCACCCATCCCAAAATAACCATATATTCATATTTATGGTATACAATTAATATTATTAAATACATTATTAAATCTATTTTTATAAAAACATCACAAGGAATGGTTTTGTTTTAACAAAAGCCAAAAACAAACTTTTTTATAGATATGGCTCTGTTCGGCTGGTAGAAAAGTCCGTTGATTCTAATTAAATAGTGTAATGTGAGAGAGAACAAACTGAAGCAAGTTGGAAGTAGTTCAATGTTTCATGGGACATATTTGTCTCGTTTGGCTTATCGTTTATGTGTGGCTCATAGCCTGTTTTTTTGTTGTTTTGTTATAAGAGAAAAACACTATATCATGACTGATAAACCGTATTGATATACCAAGTGAACTAGACGATTAACTTCGATTCATAACTCAATTAGCGTTTGCATAAGCATAAGACTTTTATTGTGAATGTATGGCTATGGGGCATTTAGAGTCTACCGTCATGTCTCATAAATATGGTACCATAGTACCTGTGTAGGCCAGCATGCTTCAGTTCCTAGCTACAGTATCGTATTACATATGCTGTGCGTACGTGCGTGTGTGAATTGTGATGGTTGCATGATGCTACGTGTACTAGATCTCCTCCATTAATCCCCCTTTGCTTGTCGATATGATCGGACTCCGCGTTGCTTTCGATCATTGGTTAATTGGAGTGTCGACCTGAGTGCAGCCGGTACCATACCAATGAGGACGTACGCATGGAAGAATATAGGAGCAGCGGAATAATCAAAATTGCCAAATTAATTTCTCACAATCATATCACCGAACATCTTATATATATATATATATATATATATATATATACATGATTTAGTAAAACACTAAATTAACTTGAATCCATCAAACCACTAGTTGTCCCATCTTAGGTCAACAATATACTAGCATCAATTAGCTCATTAATACATTAGCCCGCCAACATCTTATACTAAATATATCCAAGAACACACATATATATGTTTTCCATGCCAACTCATTTATACAAGAAACCACTTTACACATGGAACAATAGCAAGCATGATGGTGACTTAATCAGCACATATATGACAAGAGAGATAATGAATCAAGAGAAAACACCAAGATTTACACGGAATCTCTTACCAAAGAAAAAACACGGGCAGTGGTGGTCGCCTGGTCGGAGTCAACAAGTCCGGGGAGACTACAGGGGTGGACTCACCTTAGCGACCCCAGCCAGCTGCCTGGGATCCTCGACGACTACACAATGAAATGCAACGAAGTTGTTATGCTATCTAAAGGATTAAAAATATATTTTTTCTATACAAAATGGTAATGATACTAAAGGGATTATTTAGTAGGGCTCCGAATTCTTCTAGAAACGTTTTAGAACTACATTCTCTCAGGAAACATTTCGGGTGAATCTGAACTACTCTTCCATTTGGATGGAAGAATCGGAATCATTGAGAAACCATGTTTTCATGGTTTCACGCTCCTAGGCAAAAAAACACAAAAATGTTTCAAGTAGTTTCTAGTAGAAAGGTTCTATGCAATGTTGTTTTGGCTTTGATTCTGCGGTTTTTTGCAAGAATCCGAAATGATTCATAGTGCCAAACTTTCCCTAAGATTTGAATGGGCTCTAAAACTTTCCTAGATACGCTACCGGAGGCTCCAAATCTTCCTCACATATCTCTTTTATTGGTGAATTTGGTAGATTAGAGCCTCTCCATTTCTCTCTCTAACCCAAGCTCTCATGAACCCAAGAAGTCTCTTATCTGTCTATTCCCAAGATAGGGAAGGCTTCTCAACTATCTTTATCAATTGTTCGTTCCACAATTGCATCTTTTTCGAAGATAGTATAACTTTATTAGCTTTTCCCAAGCAAAAGGAAAAATAATAGTTTACCATGGAATGGAGGCATCAAAACCCCACATGTACATCCCTCAAATTTCACAACAAATGAGCCCCCATACTCAATCCTATTTCTTGCTCTTCCACTTCAGCCAAGACACATATATATATGTATTCGAGGAAAAGGAGAAGAAGATGAATAGGTTTGGATTTGTTTTGGACCGTAAGATTGCAATAGGATTAGAGTTTATCTATTATCAATGGGTGACGACAAAAACAAAAATTCCATGCAGTTGACATAAGCATCTCGTTTATAGGCTAGACTATAATAGGGATTGTTGAGTGTGTAACTCATGCAGAAACTGAAATAAAATTCTCTTTTTTATTTAAAATGCATTGTAAAATATGTGTAGAAAATAATTTTCTTTCAGATATACGTGCACCACATTAGGGGTGCAAACGAGTGACCGTGCACCTCTAAACCTCTTTAGTTCAAGTATTTATACTACTTCTATAAATTTTTTAAAAGGTAGTACAAATATTTGAACTAAAGAGGTTTGAAGGTGCACCTACAAGTACCCCTTTGCACCCCTATGCACCACGTGGTTGACGGGCCAGATGTTTCAAGGCCCAAGTTGCTCAGTTGATTTGGGCAGCATCCCTAAAAAAGATCAACACGATATCTGAAAAGTTTCGGCAAGTTGCATTCGAATTTTGGTGATTTCGGGAGTAGCCAAAAATTCTAATTCTGAAATTGAAAACCCTCAATAGCACTGCTTTCATTGACATAGAGCGCTAAATGTTGCTTTCAGTTTCAGGGAAGTGCTTCACCAAACTGAATTTCAGATTCAGATTACAGTATGCCACTTGGGCGCAAACTCTTTCGTCGTCGGAGCCCCGTACGTCAGCATGTACCGCAGCTTCATGTTGATCCTGTTCACCTCCAAAGTTTGGTCCTCTGTTCCTGTCCTCCTGGGAGGGAGTGACAGTGACTGATGAAGAATCTGAAACCCATCCAGCGCCCGCCAAGGCACAACTGCACAAGCAACCACAAGCATCAGTTAGGCTATCGATCGATCTCCTCTTTCAGATACAAAACACCAAATATTGTGCATCTACATATTTTATATACATATATACATATGTAAGTACGTAGCAAATGCTACGATCGAATCTTAGGAAAGTCGTTATAATTTAAAACCAAAAGAGTACTGCATTGTAAACCGTGTGCAGAAAATCATTTTCAGACATACGACAACCACGTTGTCGACGGGCCAGATGTTTCAAGGCCCACGTTGCTTAGTAGATTTGGGCTGCGTCCCTAATAGAGAAAAGAAGAATCAACGGGGCCAATCTGCCAGTCGCCGCATACCTACCTACCTTTTGAACCTGTTATGTTATTTATGTTTTACAATTCTTTTTTTCTCTCTCGAATACGCATGAGTATACATATCATTGCATTAAGTAGATATAAGTTGCAATTTATAAGAGATGTCAACGCCGGCTAAGCGAACCACACAACGCTACATAGCAACAATAAACAGACGGTAAGAGACTGAGAAACAGGGCTTGATTAGCCGCTAGCAAGGGCGTCGAATCCCTTGGCGCCAGCCGCGCTCCATCTTCCAGCTTCAGACCGGATGACCTGGAGGTGGTCGCTCAGGGTTGATGGCGTGTCCCGAAAACATCTGGTGTTACGTTCTTTCCAGATTTGCCACGAAACCAGCGCGAATAGACTGTCCAAACCATCTCTTGCGGCGCCAATCCAGAGCACCCGTAGAGCGCACCACCAACGCCGCGTTGTCCGGTGCTTTACAATTCCTCGAACCCGTAATCATCAATCTCTTCTCCAGGGTTATCAATCATCAATCTCTTAATAAAAGTTGCGTGAATTATTTAAATAAAAATGACGGTTCGTTTATCTACACACCAGTAAGGCAGTAACTAAAGATGTCGATATGATGTCGGTAATGAATAAATAAATAAAATAAAATAAAATTATATAGAGAGATGCGCGCATGAAGTCCGTGCGTAGCATGTTGTGCTGTAGGCGAGCAGAGCGCTGAGCATGCAGCTCGCCCGCCGGCGCCGGCGCTGGCCGTGAACACCACAGAATTTGACCAATCGGAAAACAAAACCTATATATATATCGTACGTGCGTGCGCCCAACAACAACGAACTCGAGACGAGCTGTGCAGGTACATGACAGGTACAGGTACAGGTACTCTCATCTCACATCTCATCTCAACGTGCTGCCCAACACAACACGTCGTACCGGCCTGCCGGCCGGCCGGCTAGCTGCTGCTGCTGCTTTATAAACGACGTCAACCCGCTCTCGCCTGGCCAGCACGTTCCATTCCTACATCATCACATTCCAGTGCGTGCGTATATACCATGTCGGCGTCAAGAGCTCCTCCTCCGGTGACAGTCGTCGTCGTCCTCGCGGCCGTGATGATGCTGGCCGCAGCACCACACCTCGCGAGCGGCGGCTATAGCGACTATAACAACAACAACCAGCAGATGGCGTCGCCAGACTGGCAACTCGGCAGCGCGACGTTCTACGGCGCCGACTCAGGCCTAGGCGGAGACTTCGGCGGCGCATGCGGCTACGGCGGCAACGACATCCAATCCCTCTACTCAACGCGCACAGCAGCGCTAAGCACACCTCTCTTCGCCGGCGGCGCGGGGTGCGGGCAGTGCTACGAGCTCCGCTGCATCACGTCCCGGTGGTGCAACCCAGGCTCCCCCTCCGTCATCGTCACCGGCACCAACCTGTGCCCACCCAACTGGAACCTCGCGAGCGACAACGGCGGGTGGTGCAACCCGCCGCGGCAGCACTTCGACATGGCGCCGCCGTCGTTCCTGGTCCTGGCGCAGCGCGTGGCCGGCATCGTCCCCGTGCAGTTCCGCCGCGTCCCGTGCCAGCGGTCCGGTGGGGTCAGGTTCCTCGTGCAGGGGAATAACTGGTGGCTCCTCCTCTTCGTCATGAATGTTGCCGGGAGTGGTGATGTCGCTGACCTTGCTGTTAAGAGGGCTGGTGAGGCTGATTGTAGCTATGTTCCGGCGTCGCATAATTGGGGTATCTCGCATCAGGTGTTCGCTGCGCTTGGTAACGCTAAGGGACTCGTTGTTAGGATCACCAGCTATACCTCGCCGAGGAAGACCATCGTCGTTGATGACGCCATTACTGCCTGGTGGACCCCTGGACTCTCCTACCAGGGATCCAACAACTTCTACTGATTGATTATTCTTATTTTTCCTCCCATTCATCCATGTATGTGTCGTCACAGATTGTTGATCGTTGTTCATCCACGATGGATCGATCGATATGTTTGAATTGAGTTTGTGTTTTTTCTTCTTGTAAAAAGAACAATCTTTTGCCTCGACCAATGTAATGCATGTGTTCGTTTTCTGATATCGTTGCACCGGATCAGAGCAGCAATTAATTGTTGTAAAATCAACGTGTCCCCCATGTTGGCAGGTTCAGACGTCGTTACCACAAGGCAACCGGAGGTCGTGCCAACACGTACGACGACGAATTTTAAGATTTGAACAAGAAACTTATACTACTAATAACTTGTATAATATATATATAAAAAAAACCTCACAACATTTATTTATGTATGTATTTGTTTACATATGCCATTTATTTCATGGCTCTAGCTAGCTAAACTACATACATAGCATGTCTCTACGACAATGAGGTACGGTAGGAGAATCCTGTAAACCAATCCGTACATGCAACTTCCACTACTACGTACTAACAGCCCGGCCAACACTGGCAGTTCCAAAATTGTCTTGTCTTTTCTATTACAGGCTTTGGATTGTATTATATCCCTCCCAATGTATATAATTAACAAGAGTAAGATAAAAAAAAGTATAATTAATATATAACAAGAGGTAAACAAGTTAAGAGTGAAAAAAACGCATTCAAATGCCTTTTCGCTCTTCTTCAGTTATCTTCAGAGTTTCGGCATCAAAGATTCAGACTTCACCATCGGGCATTCAGACTTTGTCTTCAACTAACCCTGACAGCACGGCTGATTGTGATTGTTTTTTTCTTTTGAATTTACCAATTCCCCTAAAGTGAAACTATTAGAAAAATAGCTTTATTTTACATTTTTAGCTTGCACTTGTTATTGTCTTGTTTTTTTTTTAGTTCATTTTTCTTCTTTTGATTGATTCAAGTGACGGTTGTCATATAAAGTACTCCCTTTATCTCAAATTATAAGACATTCCAAAAATTTTGGAGAGTCAAAACATTTTAAGTTTGACCAACAATTATAGAAAAAACTATAAAAATTTATAAAATCAAATAGGTATACTATGAAAACATAATTGATAACGAATCTAACGATATTTATTTGACATCATAAATATTATTATGTTATGATATAAGTTTAGTCAAACTTGAAAAAACTTTGACTCTCCAAAATTTTTAGAATGTCTTATAATTTGGGATGGAGAGAGTACCAAAGACGTGGAGAGCCCGAGCTGAACGTCTACATGCATTCAGCCCATACTCAGTCGGGCCGGCCCATGGTCACCATTGTCGTTTGTCAGCCTGTTGATCTGGGTCAAGGCCCATTGTGCATTTTTATTTCTTCTAGTCTCAGGTCAATCAAAACTAAAATAAAATTATATACATACTTCCTCCGTACTCGTAAAACATATCGTTGGACATCGACACGTTCTCTAACGTTGGTGACGGAGGATAGTCATCACATATGATATCCAGCACATATGATCATATGTGATGACATGAGATGTATAGTTTTCTTCAATCCCCCGTCACCAACGTTTCGAAATCGTCTCAATTTTTTTCCCAAGCCTACACATGTGATATCAAGTCCACTCAACAAGTTTTGTGATTTTTGGAATTTTTTTGTATTTTATACAATTTTAAAAATAAGTCACACGCAAGTTTGGTGAATAAGATGTTTAAAATTTTGCGCCTGTCCTTGGATACCGACTCAAAGTGCGCTACAAACCACAAATATCATTTTTTCAGTCATCAAATTCCATTATTCGATGCACCTGCAGTTCAAAATTGTTTTTTTAAAGAATATCAATTTAAATAAAAAAACCAAAGAAATATAGCAAAACTAATAAAAAAATATACCAAATTCTAAGATTAGGTCACTAGCAATGTAAGAAGCAAGCAAAAAAATGAGTGAAAAAAAGAGAAAACAAATTCAAATGCTTTGCCGAGAGTAACCCTAAAGCTCTCGGCAAAGAATCTTTGCCGACAACCTGACGTCATGGCTCTCGGCAAAGGAATTAATTTTAAAAAATAAAAATTCTTTGCCGAGAGCCCTCGATCTAGCTCTCGGCAAAGAAAATTTCCAGGACTTAGGCGTTTTCGGCCGTTGCGCTCACTCTCTCGCTCACTCTCTGTCTCACTCTCTCTGTCTCCCTCACCTCTCACTTGCACCGCCACCGCCCGCCGCCGCGGCCCTCCCCCCCCCCCCCCCGACGCCGCCCACCCGCCCCGCCGCACCCCGCCGCCCCGCGCCAACAGCCGCCACTGACCCACCCCGCCGCGTCGTGCCCGACCCGCCGACGAGGAGGAGGAAGAGGGAGGAGGAGGCCCTCCACCCGGCGTTGTAGTAGTAAGAGGAGGAGGCTGGGCCCCACCCAGGTGTGCCGGCCCCCACAGCGCGCCGGAGAAGAGGACGAGAAGGAGGAGGAGGAGGCCATCGATCCGCCCACGACCGCCGTCCACACCGCCGTTGCTCGCCGTTCATCGTCACCGTCTTGCTAAGGTATGTCGTTTAGCTTAGATTTAGGTTTAGTTAGTTAGTTAGTAGTTAGAGTTTAGTTAGTTAGTAGTTAGGGTTTAGTTACTTAGTAGTTAGGGTTTAGTTAGTTGGTAGTTAGGGCGGATGCGGTGGTTGTCGGCCATCGAGCCGTTAATTGTTATATATGCGGTTGTCGGCCATCGAGCCGTTATTGTTTGCAGGTTATTGAAATGTCACTGTGCAGCGGAGGTTATGCCAAAATTTTTAACTGAACTTGTATGGTTATCTCTTGTAGGTTGTCTTCCTCGTCGTTGCAGGTCTTCCTGCACCGCATCGACTCACCACAACCCCGACTCGCCATGGCACCGCCAGCCTGACTCCACCGCCACCCACGATATAACTTTTCTTTCCCGCTTATGGTCGTAGGTCGCGTAAATCAGTTAGGTGTCTCCCGTTCGAAAGAGGCACGGTTAGACATATGCAGAATTATGCATATGTATATCCGTATCTGTTTTGAATTGTCCATATTTTTTGGACAGCCTGTAGATGCGTAGATGTGTTAGTTCCTTTGGCCTTCTCCGATTCGAGACAACATTTTGGCATCACCAACCTGTTTTTCTCTGCATACACACTCTCCTTGCCAGGACGTGTATGGAGAGAACAGCGGGGAGGTGCTGCTGAAATTTTGTCTCGAATAGGAGTAGGTCATAGGAACTAACACATCTACGCATCTGTGGGTGGGATTAGGACCTATCCTCACCTATTAGATAGTAGGAACGTTATGTATATGCAATTGATATTTACTTTGGTCACCGGTATATATCTTAGAGGATGGATGACCGTGAGTGGATGTACACGGGACGCTCAAGTCCGAATGATTTCACCCATGAATGGATGATGAAGACCAATGCTTTCTTAGAACATGCATTTTGCCAGTCTAGTAAAGGAGTATTTCTAGTTTTGTGTCCGTGCTAGAAATGTGCAAACAGAAAAAGGAAAAACAAGGTGGACATGGGTAAACTATAGTGTTGAATGGATTTACGTCGGATTATACTCGTGTGGGTATACCATGGTGAATACAATCGTTTAAGAGAGGAGGTGGTGAGACCCCGCGTAGAGGATTTTGATGATGCTGCAGGGGTAGCGGACATGTTAGATGACTTTCATGAAGGACAATATGCTGAAGAATGTGCTAAGGAGGAGATGGAGACAACTGCAAAGGCCTTCTACGATATGATGTCTTCAGCACAGAAATCCCTTCATGATCGGACAACAGTGTCTCAACTAGATGCCATTGGACGCTTAATGGGTTTCAAGTCCGAGTGTAGCATGAGTCGAGAGCACTTCGATGGTATCTTGACCGTGATTGGCAGCCTCCTTCTGGATGACCACATTTTGCCAAAGAGCATGTATGAGTCACAGAAACTTCTTCGTGCACTCAAGATGTCATATGATCAGATACATGCTTGTGAGAATGAGTGTGTCTTATTTAGAAAAGAACTTAGTGCTGCAAAGTACTGTCCAAAGTGTAAATCCTCCAGGTATCTTGAGGTAGACTCTGGTGATGGCCAGAAGAGGCAGCTTACGGTCCCCGTGAAGATCCTACGGTACCTCCCATTTATACCGAGGATCCAACGACTATACATGACCGAGGAATCCGCAAAACAGATGACATGGCATAAAAATGGAAACAATATAATCCTGACAAACTAGTACATCCATCCGATGGTGAAGCATGGAGACACTTTGATGCCATTCATCATGACAAAGCCGCAGAGGCTCGTAATGTACGTGTTGATTTTGGAACTGATGGGTTCAATCCTTATGGAATGCTGGCTTCCCCATACACATGTTGGCCCATGTTTGTTATCCCCCTCAATCTGCCCCCTGGCCTATGCTTTCAAAGGCAAAACATGTTCTTGTCACTGATAATTCCTGGACACCCGGGGAACCATATGGGTGTGTACATGGAACCTTTGATTGATGAATTGATGAGTGCTTGGGAGGAAGGCATATGGACATATGACCGAGCTACAAAGACAAACTTCAAAATGCATGTTTGGTACCAGTACTCACTTCATGACTTCTTAGCCTATGGTATATTCTGTGCTTGGTGTGTTCACGAGAAGTTCCCATGCCCATTATGCAAGGAACAGATAAGGTTTATTTGGTTGCAGAAGGGTGGCAAATATACGTCATTCGACAAACATCGTCAAATCCTCCCTCTTGACCATCCATTCAGACAAGACATAAAGAACTTTACAAAAGGTGTCATAGTGAATGACCCTCCACCGCTGATGAGTACTAGTGCTGAGGATAGGGCTCGGATAGAGGCTCTTGTTTCCAATACAGATGGTCGTTTTGTGGGGTATGGTGAGGAACACATGTGGACTCATAAGTCGGGGTTGACGAGGCTCCCCTATTTTGATGATCTCCTTCTGCCACATACAATTGATGTAATGCACACGAAAAAGAATGTGGCCGAGGTGTTATGGGGAACCCTCATGGAAACTGAAAATTCAAAGGACAACCCTAAGGCCAGAGTAGACTTGGCAACGTTGTGTGATAGGCCACATCAGAAAATGCAACCTCCTGGCAGCGGCAAGACATGGAAAAGGCCTAAGGCTGATTTTGTCTTGGCCAGAAAACACAGGAAGGAAGTACTTCAATGGATATAGACGCTAATGTTCCCTGATGGATATGCAGCGAATCTGCGGAGGGGAGTGAACTTATCTACTCTGCGAGTCCACGGTATGAAGAGCCATGATTACCACGTATGGATTGAGCGGCTTCTTCCGGCGATGGTTCGAGGTTTTGTCCCTGAGCATGTGTGGGTAGCGCTAGCAGAGTTGAGCTACTTCTTTCGTCAGCTATGTTCAAAAGAGTTATCTCGGACCAAGATTGAGGACCTGGAAAATGTGGCGCCGGTGTTGTTGTGTAAGTTAGAGAAGATCTTTCTACCCGGTTTCTTCAATCCTATGCAACACTTGATATTGCACCTGCCTTATGAGGCAAAAATGTGGGGTCCCGTCCAATTCCATTGGTGCTATCCACTTGAGAGATCTCTAAAGACTCTTCGTACGAAATGTAGAAATAAAAGCAAGATTGAGGCTTCCATTACTGAGGCATTCATTCTAGAGGAGGTGTCGAACTTCACAGAGAAATACTACACCGAGAATCTTCCAAGCATGCATAATCCACCTGTTCGTTACAATGCTGGTGAAAATGAATCAAACCTCAGTCTTTTCCGAGGGCAACTTGGAAGCGCAAGTGCAGCTACCACGAAGTCCTTGACACATGAGGAGTGGCGTTGCATCATGTTATATGTGTTGACCAACCTTGATGAGGTGGCGCCGTACATTGGGTAAGTTCAGCCCGATCTTGTTTCAATATGGCATCAATTTTCCTCTACCAACCCCTTGTTTCACGTTGGCACAGGGAATTCCTTCATCACTTTTGGAATCAATCACGGGATCCTACCCCGCAGGAAACAGATACCCTTCTTGTGAAGGGTGCTGGACAAGGAAGGCCTGATTTCATTTCTTGGTTCAAAACCAAGGTAGTTTCTAATTTAGCTTGTACCCACTTTGAATTTTCAGGTTGTGGGTATGTTTGCATAATATAACGATCTATCTTGAATGCAGGCTCAAACCGATGACTCTATTAGTGACGAGTTGAGATAGGTTGCAAATGGTTGTGCCTATAGGATGAATTCATTTAATAGTTATGATGTCAATGGATATCGTTTTCACACAACAAGCTATGAGAAGAGTCGACCCAATCGATGAACCATAAATAGCGGTGTTTGTACACCTGGAACTGATGGCCTAGACTATTATGGAAGATGTGAAGGAATATATCAACTTTCATTTGCAAATTCCATCGGTACCAAACCTCTTAGACCTGTCATATTCAAATGCCATTGGTTTGATCCTAGAGTGACGAGACAGACCTGTTGACACCGTTTTTCGTACGTGTCAAAACGAGTCAAGTGTGTCGATCGGCAGGTGTCGATGTTCCCTATCGGCGTCAAGGTATTATCGGTTAGGTTACCGATAGAGGAGAAGAAGGTCGCCGATGGTAAATTTAATTGAAGAGACATCCAGAGAGGAGGCTGTTTGCCGGTTTGGAATGATGCCGATAGAAGCAAAAAGATATTGCCGATTAGGAGTGTTACTGATAGATGCAGGGGAATATGATGACAGCAGAAGACTGCCGATGGCAATAGAAGGAAGTTGCGGATTGAAGGGATCTGCCGATGGAAGGTTTCATCATAATGAAGTAGATAAGGAAACTGGTGATTTTATACCAGCATTATTATAAGTCCGACTCTTGCACAAGTCATTTATTTCCTTAAAAATAGGTATTCCTGTTATGGTTAGGTCCGACTCTTGCGCGAGTCGTTTGTTTCCTTTAAAATATGGATTTTCTGTTTAGGAAAGTTAGAGTCGTGGCTGTTTACAACTCCCTTGGCCGGAGTATAAATATGTACCTAGGGGTCGTGTGAAAGGGGAGACAATCAATCAAATACATCTATTATTTTCATCTACTTTTTCCAGCAATTCTACTTTTATCGTACTAGCTCTAGTTTATCTACAAGTTCTTACAAGTTTCGACGGGCTGCATCTACAAGATCTCCGTCAACCTTACGAGTTCCGCGTTTTGAGCAATCTGAGCCTTGATGTCCGGGCGCATCGTCGTCGTCTCGTTCATCGTTGTTCTAGTTATCGTCCTTGTCGATTAACTGGTGAAATCGACTGGCACACCTTGGATATCGATTTCGGGTATAAGCCCGAGGTGTTCACGGATCTTACACTTTTTTTGTCAACACCTCTTTTGGCACACCCGGTGGGACAGATTCAATCTCATGGAGAATACTGGGATCAATCCAAGCAATGTCATCGAAGTCTCCGAAGTGAATCTGAAAGATGATCAGAAGCAGGCTATGGAGCAGGCTATGGAGGAGTACAAGCAGTTGTATCTGAAATCCTTCAGCCTAAACAGGAGTGGCGAAGCTATCCAGAAGCAAGATCCGCCGTTGCCACGGCAGGTCACTTTCGACGTCAATCCGGGTAAATTACAGGAGATGGTTAATTCTGCACTAAATCAGGCATTAATTACCCACTCCAGTGTGTTGTCCAATACTGTATACAATGTTGTTATGCAATCTTTCAAGGAAGGACAAGCACCCTAGTATGTTGGTCCAGCGTATTATCAACCTGGATTGGCATCTATTGCAAACTCATCGGCAGCTCCAACAGCATCTTCCCAACCTGTGGGCCCATTTGCCGATGAGGTTACGCCGCCAAGATCGAGCCCTGCAAGTGTCACTCGATTGAATACAGATCTGGTGGCATTGGCAATGTTAGGACCCGCAACTAAGAGTCAGCCAACTCCCGCTAACTGGTGGGGATACGGTATGCCTCCAAATCCATCTGTTGATTCTAATCTGATCCAAAGTAACAATACAACATGGAAGGGTCCCATGGCATCGGCAATGCCTTCGCAGCCGATGATCCCTATGATGCGTTATGCTACATCTTCCCCAACTGTGCAATCGTCGTCGGAAGATCTTCAAGTGGTAATACCCAAAGTGCCTCTTATGCCACGATCAGCAAGTTCTTTACAGATGCAATAAGGCCACACAGCTACAAGTCAACCCATGGTAGTGGTAAATCCTCAAGCTGGAGTATCCGCGCATCAAGGTGGCCAATTTGTTGACTACTCTAGAATGCAAGAGCAACAGGCACCAGTTAGCTATCAACCATCCGCAAATTACATGTCGTTGACTTATAATCCTGGATGGACTGGACCAACACCAATCCAACAACAGGTGGTACAACCTGGGTATCAGTACCTGGAAAACCCTCAGAGTGGGGCATCGGCACATCAATCGATGAATGTAAAGCCTCAGTCTTTCCCAATGGGCGTTCAAAGTGGTCCATCGGCAAATCAGCTGATGTACAATATTCAGCGGGCTAATGCTGCACCTGCACCAGCTACTCCAGCCTACCTGCCACCAAGATATGAGGAGGTATATCATCCAGTGTAGCCGATCAACATTCTGCAAGTGCATCGGCAAGATCAAGATGCATACTGGATCGATAAGATTGCCGAAGTGATGAAAGAGCAGTTCGGCATCAAACCTAAGGTTAATACATATTCTTATCGGACGCTGTACCCTCCAGGATATGATCGGATTCCTCTCCCAAATCGGTATGAGGTGCCGGATTTCACAAAGTTTTCAGGCCAAGATGACACATCAACTATGGAGCACATCAACCGCTTTATTATCCAGTGCGGAGAGGTAGCTAGTAGAGATGAATTGAGGGTGAGATTGTTCTCGTCGTCATTATCTAGATCAGCATTCACATGGTTCATTTCACTACCTCCAAATTCTATGATCACTTGGGCCGATCTGGAGAAGCAGTTTCACAAATACTTCTTCGCTGGCATACATGAGAAGAAGATTACCGATTTGGTTAAGTTGAGGCAGCGTAATGACGAATCAGTGGAAAGCTTCATCCAGAGGTTGCGAGACGTAAAGAACAAGTGCTACAACTTGGTGCTTGATGATCGGCAATTGGCAGATTTGGCCTTCCAGGGATTACTGCCGCATATCAAGGATAAATATGTGTCTCAGGAGTTTGAAAGTTTGAGCCACCTCGTGCAGAGAATTGTCGATCAGGATGTTAAAGCTTTCGAGCCTAGAAATACTTGGAATAAGAAAGTGTCCTTCGCTGAGTAAGAAGATTCTGAGTCGGATGAGGAGCTAAGTATCGGCGTTGCTGAATGGGTAAAAGATAAGAAGCAGGTATCCTGTCCGTTTGGCCAGAAAGAAGCTGAGAGATTCACCTTTGATATCACCAAGGCTGATAGGATGTTTGATCTATTGCTTCAAGAAGGGCGGATTAAGCTGGCGCCTAACCAGGTAATTCCATCGGCTGAAGAGCTTAGAAGGATCAAGTATTGCAAGTGGCACAATGCAACTTCGCACAGTACCAATGATTGCAAAGTCTTTAGGCAGTAGTTGCAGTCAGAAATTGAATCTGGGCGAATTAAGTTTGAAAATTCCAAAGCCCAAAAACCGATGAAGATCGACCAACACCCGTTTCCAAATAATATGGTGGAAGCTAGTGGAAAAACTAAAGTGCTAACATCAGAAGCTGCCAAGAAAAGTGCGTCGGTGGATCCTAAACATCAAATAGCCACGCATGAAGTAAAAGGAAGAGGATTTGCTGATGACAAAAAAGGCAAGAGGGTTGCCGATGAAAGCAGCAATGCCAGGAGATCCCAAGGCGTTATAATCACGCATAGGCGGCCACGGCAAGATTATCGGCAATCGCAGGAAGAGCAATATCGGCAGCAGGAGGAAGAAAGGCGCCAAGAGTAGCATCGGCATAAAGATCACTGGAGATGTCCCTTCTTTGTTCATTGCTGGGAAGAATGCATTAAGCTACCCACTGCCGATAATTGCCCTGAATGCAATGGGTACTACCCTGCTGATCGGTCAGAAAAGACACCTTGTTTTGACGATCGGGCATCAAACTATAGTAGGCCGATCAGAGAAAAGAGATCAGCGCATGATCGACTGGGGGGCAAGCTCTGCGTACATGACAGGCTTGGCAGGCGCGTTGGTCAAGAAGAGCTTGAAGAGGTGGCTAATGCAAGAGTGCCTGATGAGGAGATATTCTCTAGGGATCCAAACGCGAGGAGTGGTACAGATACAAGCAATGAGAAATAGTATCAGCCTGTTTGGAAGACTAGGCTTCCTCAATGGTGCCCTAAGGGTCTAACAAAGACTCAGAAAAGAAGGATCCAGCGCGAACGCCAAGAAGACTTGTATCACGGTGAAGATCCTCAAGGGAAAGATCTCCAATTAAGCAATGGAGGCCAAAACGCAAGGATAGAGATCCATTGGCAGAAATCAACATGGTTGTTATATTGCCGATAGAATTCATGGCGCCCGCTGATGATGAGGAAGAGGCTGCTGAGATGGCACAGTTGGTGCTGGACCTGATGGCAGCTGTCTTCGAAAAGCCTGCCGATGAGGAAAGGCAGCACTTGAGGGCCTTGTTTGTCAAAGGCAAAGTAGATGGGCAGCCAGTGTCAAAAATGGTGGTGGATGGCGGGGCATCAATCAATATAATACCATAGGTCATGTTTAGGAAGCTTGGGAAAGGTGAGCAAGACTTAGTCAAAACAGATATGAAGCTCAAAGATTTTGAAGGCAATGTGTCACCAGCTATGGGAGCAGTGTGCGTTGAGTTGACCATCGGCAGTAAAACTTTGCCGACGACGTTTTTCGTGATCAGTGGCAAGGGCACCTATAACTTTCTCTTGGGGAGGGATTGGATCCATGCTAATTGCTGCATTCCTTCCACCATGCACCAAAGCCTCATACAATGGGTTGGAGACCAGATTGAAGTCATCCGAAGTGAAGCCCGTCGATCGTTGCATCGGCAGAATCGGAAACATATGAGCAAACCAGATGCATATCAGGAGAAGCTTGAGATACAAAGTTTCTCAAGGTTGCTGATTATCGAATTACACCGATCCAAGTAGTCGGTTCTGAAGAAGAGTATTAATGGATCAGTTCGCGATGATGGAAATCTGGGGCAAGGGTTCATGTCCGCCGATGATTTACTAAAAATAGATATCGGCGATGGCAGTAGGCCCCGGCCAACTTTTATTAGTGCTAAGTTAGACTCCCAATGTAAACAATAGTTGAGTGATTTATTAAAGGAATATAAAGATTGCATTGCTTGGGATTATACAGAGATGTCTGGTTTAGACCGATCAATAGTTGAACATCGGTTACCTATTAAGTCTGATTTCCAACCTCATCAACAGCAAGCACGCTGATGCAATCCTAATGTGTTACCTGACATTAAAGCTGAAATTACAAAATTAATTGAGGTTGGATTTATTCGGCAATGTTGATATGCCGATTGGATTTCTAATGTGGTTCTTGTGTATAAGAAAAATGGAAAACTTCGTGTTTGTATTGATTTCAAGAATCTCAACAAGGCTACGCCGATGGACGGTTATCCGATGCCTGCTGCCGATCTACTGGTTGATGCTGCTGCTGGACATCAAATCATTAGTTTTATGGATGGTAATGCTAGATATAATCAAATATTCATGGTTGAAGAAGACACATCCAAAACCGCTTTCAGATGTCCAGGTCATGTCGGTTTGTTTGAGTGGGTCGTAATGACTTTTGGTTTGAAGAACGCCGATGCTACTTATCAGAGAGCAATGAATTTTATTTTTCATAAGTACATCGGCACGATAGTTGAAATATATATTGACGATGTGGTGGTCAAGTCCAGAAATTTTGAAAAGCATCTTGCCGATTTGAGAAAAATTCTGGAGTGCACAAGAGAACACGAGTTGAAGATGAATCCGAATAAGTGTGCATTCGGTGTATCGGCGGGTCAATTTCTGGGGTTTATGGTACATCAAAGGGGCATCAAAATCGGCAAAAAGTCTATTGAGGCAATCAATAAGGTGGTTGCTCCCACGAACAAGACTGAATTGCAATCATTGATCGGCAAGATTAATTTTATTAGAAGGTTTCTATCCAATCTGTCTGGAAAGATTAAATCTTTTAGTCCGCTGTTAAAACTGAAGGTCGGTCAGGAGTTTACATGGAAATAAGAACAACAATCAGCCTTAGAAGAAATTAAGAAATATTTGGTAAATCCTCCAGTCTTAGTTCCGCCTCAACACGGGAAACCATTCAGATTGTATTTGTCTGCCGATGACAGCGTTATCGGGTCAGCTCTAATCCAAGAATTTGAAGGGAAGGAGCGTGTAATTTATTATTTAAGCAGAAGGCTGGTGGATGCTGAAACCAGATATTTGGCCGTCGAGAGGTTATGTCTATGTTTGTACTTCTCTTGCACTAAGTTAAGGCATTATTTGTTGTCGGCCGAGTGTACTGTCATATGCAAAGATGACGTGGTTAAGTACATGCTGTCGATGCCGATATTGAGTGGAAGGATCGGCAAGTGGATTTTGGCACTGTCAGAGTTTGACTTGAGGTATGAATCGGCCAAGGCAGTTAAGGGTCAAGTGATGGCCGATTTTGTTACTCAGCATTGCGGTGCAGTGAATTCCATAGAGATTGCTCCTTGGACTTTGTTCTTTGATGGATCTACATGTAAGGAGGGAGCAAGTATCGGCATTGTCTTAATTTCACCCAGAGGACAGACGTATGAAATCTCGTTGCTGATTGTTGCTACTTCAACAAATAATTAGGTTGAGTACCAGGCATTGCTAAAAGGGTTGGAATTACTCAGGGAGGTGCGTGCCAATGTCGTTGAAGTATTTGGTGACTCTATGTTAGTGATCAATCAATTAATTGGGACATATGAGTGTCGAAGTGAAGTTTTAATTGCATGCTATGAGAAGTGTTTGCAATTATTAAAAGAATTTAGGGAATACCGCCTTGAGCACATTCCCAGATTGCATAATGAAGAGGCTAATCGGTTGGTATAGTATGCTTCGGGATATCAGCCGGTTCAAGAAGTAATGACATCTGTGATGGTTGCCGATGACTGGAGGAAAGAAATTGCTGATTACTTAAGGGATCCGTCTAGGAAGGTTGAAAGGCGTCTAAGGTTTCAAGCTACCAAGTACGTGCTCCTCGATGATGAATTGTATTATCGGACGATTGATGGAGTTTTGCTCAAGTGTCTTAATAAAGAAGAATCAAAAGAGTGGATGGGTGAAATCCATGAAGGAGTGTGTGGGGCGCATCAATCGGCATTCAAAATGAAGTGGATGATCAGGCGGAACGGATATTATTGGCCGACAATTCTTGAGGATTGTTTTGAGTACTTCAAAGGGTATCAAGATTGTCAGAAGTTTGGTAATGTTCAAAGAGCGCCTGCATCGGCAATGAATCCTATAATCAAGCCTTGGTCATTTAGAGGATGGGCCATTGATCTCATCGGCCAGATTTATCCACCATCGAGTAAGGGGCATAAATTCATACTCGTTGCCACTGATTATTTCACGAAGTGGGTTGAGGCCATCCCTTTGAAGAAGGTGACATCGGCAAACATGATAGACTTTGTGAAGGAACATAGTGTTTACCGATTTGGTGTTCCTCAAACTATTACAACTGATCAAGGGACCATGTTCACATCGGGAGAGTTTGATGGGTTTGCTGCTGGTATGGGATTTAAAGTATTTAACTCTTCTCCTTATTATGCTCAGGCTAATGGTCAGGCAGAAGCAACTAATAAAGGGGTCATTAAGCTTATCAAGCGCAAGATTGAAGAAAACCCTAGAATGTGGCATATAGTGTTGAATGAGGCTCTATGGTCATATCGGATGGCGTGTCATGGTGCAACTAAAGTCTCACCGTATCAGTTGGTTTATGGACACGGTGATGTCCTACCTTGGGAGATTAAAATTGGTTCTAGGCGGTTGTTTTCCTAGGATCAATTGACAGCCGATGAATATGATACTCTTATGAGGGATGAATTGGAAGATCTAGCAAGTCATCGGCTAAGGGCTTTGATCAGTATTGAAGAAAACAAGAAAAGGGTTGCCAAATGGTATGACAAAAAGGTGAAAGCAAAAGAGTTTGTCGATGGTGATCTGGTGTGGAAACTGATTCTACCGATTGGGAATAAAAGTTCAAAGTTTGGGAAATGGTCTCCTAATTGGGAAGGTCCTTTTCAGATAAATCAGTCTGTTCCTGGTAACGCTTATATCTTGGAAACCCTCGAAGGGGTTGCATTTTCCAGAGTAATTAACGGCAAAAATTTAAAGAGATATTATCCTAGTATCTGGGTAGATGCATAAAACAAAACAAGTGTAAATGCCGATGGAAGAAGGATCATGCAAAACATCGGTAGAAAACGTATTGACGTTATGTTACAAGCAAATTAGTTGTCAAGTTCGCAGTTGCCGACACAGCAAATTACAACAGAGATTGAATGGATGAGATCGCACGCAGGCGAATTTGGTCCGCTTCCTCTATCTCCCTAGCATCGTCGTCGGCAGTGCACTCAATTGGCTTGATTTTCTTCCTCGGTAGGAGAGCCTGGAGGGCATCAGCGTCCCTCTCTTGTTGCAGAGCTTTGATGGCATCGGGGAGTTGAATCTTCTTTTGGTTGGCTATATTCAAAGCTTCATCAACTTTCTTTAGCTCTACCAGCAGTTCTTCTTTTCTTGCCGATAGACGAACGATCTCTTGTTCGAGCTCGGTGCCGGAAGCTTCCAGACGGCCGATGTCTTTGTGCTTTTCGTCCGCAGTCTGCTTGAACTTGAGTATTTCTTCTTCGAGTTTTGCTTGAGCAGCTCTATCGGCGATGCAGCGCGAAGCCTTTCGGTATTGTAGCTGCTGACTCTCGAGGAATGCCGCTTAAAAGAGTAATTCTTCAATATCGGCAGGCAATTCGTCTTGAATTTCCCTGAAAGTTGTCCTTACTGCACTGGAGTCTTGGACCAGTTGGGACGTATTCTGTTGCAGTAGAGGTAGCAGTGCCCCAAGTTTGGATTTTGCTTCTACCGATATGACAGTTGAAGCTTGGGCGGAACTTTCTTCTTCGTTATCATCGTCTGGAAGGTTGACGGCAAAGGAGAATAAGGTATTGGGGGAGTCTTGGGCCTGAAAAGAAGAAGATTAGAATTTGCTGATCACAAGTTTATAAGTTTTATGACAGTCGGTTTACCATCTTTAGATGAATTTCTCGCCTTTGACTTGGCATAGTAGCTGACGCAACCGTATCTTGAGGGTCGGCAAAAGTTACTGATGAACTTGCCTCGACAAGAGGAACGGTTGGTGCTGGTGTTGGTGTTGATGTCGGTGTTGCTTCCGCTGTTGTAGCTGACCTCTGTGGCGATGGTACTGTTCCCCGGTCAGGAATTTCATCCAGTGCTGATGCTGGTGCCGATGCCGATGCTATTTCCATTGTTGCCGCTAACTCTTGCGGTGATATTGTCCTTTGGATAAGAATTTTAGCCTGTGATTGGCCAGGGATGGTTGCCGATGTTGGCTCTGGTGTTGGTATGTCGCTAGGAGGTCGAAGAGATGTTGTTGGTGATGTGACTAGAGCTGATGGTTTCTTACGTTTCGGTCGGGGGGCAGCACTTGAAGAAGCTTGGCGCTTTGACCCTTGCGCTTGGGGAGCATTGGTGGCACGGGTTGGAGGAGCCTGTACATTTGGAATGACTGCCGATGAATCCGTTGACTGCAAAAAGAAAACAGGTGGTGCAAGCTGAGAACAATGTGAGCATTGCCGATAAGAGTTTATAATTGGTATAAATGAAATAAAGATTGTCACCGCAAAAGCTTGCGCCAAAACGGCAGCAGCGGCCGATGGAGAAGCAGTAGCCCTAGTCGTTGTTGACTTGGGTTTGAGAGTGACCTTGGGCGCCTTTTGGTGCATGGAGGAGGCTATTGAAGGAGCCTTGCTGCCGATTACCGATGTAGGGTTCATCAGTTGCAGGTTGAAATATTTGCCGCTCCTACTCTTTTTGGGGATCAAATCATTGACTTGTCGGCAGAAGATTAGTTACCCATGCATTTGAAGAGAAAAAGGTAATATCAAAAATAAACTTACCGCGTCATCGGGAACAATATGATCATCATCAATCAGATGTCGATAGTAATGTGATGATGCAGCAAATAGTTGATCTTTCCATTCTTGCCACCAGGACTTGTATGATTCAGTAATAAAGGATGTCGGTACCCAAGAGGATAAGTCAATATTTGTTACATAGGCCTGAGGAGGAAGAGTGACAATCTTATTCCAGTCCATAGTATTGGAGATAACTTCTCTTGGCTTTATCACATTGGCATAGCTGAGTTTGATCGGCAACTGACCGAACGCTAGTTGTCTTGCTGCTGCCGATGGATAATAGAATTCGTAAGATGGAGAAGTATTTTTTCTGGTCCCGAAGATGTTGAATGGAATAGCCTGGGGAGTGATGGTAGCCTTCATGATTCTTTCATTCTCTGGTATATTCCCATCGGTAAGGTTGAAAGAAAGCGGAAATCGATTGTCCTCATCAATATAAGGTCACCAAACCCGTTCTGCAGCAGGAATTCCACAGTAGAATCTCTAAAAGAACAAGCCAAATTGACTGTCATTGGCATCGGTTCCTGGTAGCACTATTATGGCTTCTCCGAAATTGAGTGGAGAACGGGTTGCCAATTCATCTTCAGCAAGTACATGATCTTCAGTCAAATCTCTTAGGAATTGCTGGCTAAATAGGTCAAACTGAAGACATTTGTGCATATGAGCATTTAGCCACATGTTGCTGAACCACCAAGGACCTCCGAGGTTGCCGATGGGCTCGCCTAGTAGTAGTTTTCTAGATACTTTCTGCAGAAGGTGGTAAACTGAACTAAGGAGGTATCGACCAAGGGGAAGTTCTGCTCCATCGGCTAAGAGTTCCGCTGCAGGAAGGTGCATGTTGGTGGGTCCGACTATCCTGCCACAGAAAATGAACTTTTCCAACCACATGTTCAAGAAGGTGGCGTGTTCCCTCTGGCCTACTGATCCAGTTTTGT
>CM039125.1:50428130-50536500 GCA_022036555.1 Microstegium vimineum | reverse complement strand
GCAGTCTCTGCGCACTATCCTGCTTCGGCAGATTCGGCTTTGCATCACTTCCATGCGAGTCGTCTGTTGCAGTCTCAGCGTGCGATGGCTGGGGCTTCCAGCATCGATGAGAATGACCTCTTGATCGGCATTGGAATCGGATTGGTGGTCAGAGGCGATGGGAGGATTAGATCCATGGAGCGGTTGGATGATGTCACGGAGGGGCTGGTTAGGCGGCTCGGCGTCGATAGGCGGCGTGGGCGGGGAGACGAGATCGGTTGCGGGGGCGCGGGCGGGCGGGTCGGATCTCTTGCGCCTCTTGAGAGATGCTGATGCCGATGGGTCCGGAAGGGAAGAGATGAGGCGGCCGGAGCGCGTGCGGCCGGGGAGGCAGAGATCTCGGAGAGGGACTGGAGCGCGAAGGCGAGCTCACGCTTCATAGCCCGCGGTGGCGGCGGCGGTGGGGCACATGCACTGCCACCAGAGGGGGACGAGGCCGGCATGGTCATGAGATGAGAAAGGGATGGGATTAGGCAGCAAGCCGATTACGATTGCATGGGTACCGACCGCTTGATTGCTGCTTGCTAGGGTTTGGAGCACGGGGGGTGGGGAGGGAGGGAGGGAGGGGAGGGGAGAGATCGGAGAAGAAGACGATGAGGCCGAGAAGAAACCAATCGCCCGCTCGCATCATTTACTTTCCTTAATAAATTTATTACCTACTGTTTTATTTAATATTTTATTTGGTGGTCCTTTCTCTGATCTATCCTGCCGTTTCCTTTTCTTTTCTTGAGGCCGTCTATAATGGTTGAACTCGTCTTATTCGTTTGACTTATGAACCACGAAAACAGCCACAACTATTAGCCACCAAAACCACCAAGTGAACAGACCGAGTTACTCGGTCCGTCAATAAATCAATTTCTACTATATATGCTAGTTAACTTTACAAAAAGTAATATCTATGATATAAAATAAGCATAGAGTGAAAATATATTTCATGATAAATATAATAATACTAATTTGATATTATAAATTTTATTATAAATATTGACTTAAGACAAAGTCTGGAATATATTCTTTCAGGGTTGAGTTAGTAGCTCATTAATTTTTTAATCATTAAATATTATAAAATATAAAAGATTAGGGTGAACTCAAGAGATAGTCTCATATACTTCACGGTCCACTATTTTCTCGTAACACGATATTCCTTTGGGTTAACTTAGAGTTGGTACTACCTTAGCTTATACTCTTGGAGATGCTCTAATGCACTCCTTTTGCTTTTTAGATCCGCATTCGAATATGCCACTTTGTGTTTGAAATACTCAGGCCCTGTTTAGATCGCTTCAAAATTTCCAAGCTTTACAATATTTCTCGTCATATCGAATGTTTGTCCCTTGTTTAGATCAAAAAGAATTTGGAATTTTGATACTGTAACACTCTCGTTTGTATGTGGTAATTATTGTCCAATGATAGAGTAACTAGATTTAAAAGATCTGTCTCACAAATTACAGATTAACTATGTAATTAGTTATAGTTTTTATCTATATTTATTATTTAATACTACATGCATGCGTTCAAAGATTCAATAAAGATTCGACGTGACAAAAAAATTGGAATTTTGAAGGGAACTAAACAGGGCTTGACTTTACACACAGATTTATTGTTCAGATGATAATTTCTTGGTCTTTTTTATTTGGGAGTGTCTACACATATGTTAAAATATTTGTTAACCCAAAATATGTTATTTTTTTTTATAAATGAACAGCTCACACATAAAAAAATGGATAGATTTGCTAATCCTTTATAGAAATAAGGTAAGGGGGTGTTTGGATCCAAGGGCTAAAGTTTAGATCGTGTTATATTGAACATTTATATGTTACTAGGAGGACTAAATATAAGTTAATTATAAAACTAATTAGACAAAAGTAGACTAATTAACGAGATGAAACTATTAAGTATAATTAATTCATCATTAGCAAATGGTTATTGTAGCATCACATTGTTAAATCATGGACTAATTAAAATTAATAGATAGATTCATATCACGAATTAAATTTAAACTCGATCTATGTAAGGGGTTTTGTAATTAGTCTATAATTTAATATTTCAAATTGGTGTCAAATATATAATGTGATAATCTAAACTTTAGACGCATGGAAACAAATACCCCTAAACCCCATGCTTACATACACCTCATGCCACTTTTGTAATCATAAGTTTTGCTACCCAACTAAGGTCTTGTTTGGATGCACATGTATCTCCCTCAAACCATATAGTTTGGAGTGGATATTAGTTTTGAAAGTGATATATGTGCATCCAAACAAGACCTAAACATATGTTGCGATATGTTGCATTCTTGAATTTGGACTTGGTGGTGTTTGGTTCCTGTGGTCTAAACTTTAGTCTCGTCATATCGTATATTTGGACATTAATTTGGAGTATTAAATATAGACTAATTACAAAACTCATTACATAGTCTAATTTACGAGATGAATATATTAAGTATAATTAATCCATGATTTGATAATGTGATGCTACAGTAAACATTTGTTAGTGATGGATTAATTAGGTTTAATAGTTTGATCTGGCTAATTACTTTATTCTTATATAATTAGTTTTTTAATTTTCTCGTCCTTCTTAATTATAACCTCTAAATGATGTTCGATAGTTTCGAGAGAGTTTCTGGCTGTGGTTTTGGATCCAGATATTAGACCTGACTACCTGAGTAGAGTAGACCATGTTAACGAGAGGAGCAGCACAGTCTAGGTGGGGCCCACAGGCAGGCATTCATTGAGCCAGGCAGAAACGGGTTCGATGGAAATTTCGTGAATGGCTGGAGTAGTAGTCTACTACTGGTTTCTGGGGGATTTGCTTGGGAAGGGGAAGGCTAGGGAAGAAGAACCAATCAAGTCAAGGGAGGAGAAGGGGGGGATTTGTTGGGATTTTCGTATTCATTCAATTCCATCCCATCCTCGCCCCACCCAACCCCGAATCCACGAATCCCACCAAGCAAGCAAAGCAAACCCTAATCCGTCGGCCATGTCGTCCTCCCCGGCGGCGCTGCGCTTCTACTGCCACCAGTGCGGCCGCAACGTCTCCATCGCCCCTCCCGCATCCCCGGACGACGACGTCCTCTGCCCCCGCTGCGGCGGTGGATTCGTCGAGGAGCTTCCTCCCAACCCTAGCCCCCCTCCTCCGCCCCCGACCGACGCCTTCTTCGCCTCGCCCTCCTTCGACCTCCGCCACCCCAGCGACCTCTCCGCCTTCTTCGGTCCCACCTCCCCCGAGCCGCTCGCCCCAGGCCTCTTCGACCCATCCAACTTCCTCCACGACCACTTCGGCGGCCTCCTCTCCGGCGGCGCCACCATCCAGATCGTCCTCGAGGGTGGGCCCACCCTCGCCCCGGCCCCGGGCCTCAACCTCGCCGACTACTTCGTCGGCTCCGCCGGCCTCGAGCAGCTCATCCAGCAACTCGCCGAGAACGACCCCAACCGCTACGGCACCCCACCCGCCGCCAAGTCCGCTGTCGCCTCGCTCCCCGACGTCGCTGTGTCAGCCGACATGATGCAGGCCGACGGCGGCGCCCAGTGCGCCATCTGCATGGACGACTTCCAACTCGGCGCCGCCGCCAAGCAACTCCCCTGCAAACATGTCTTCCACAAGGACTGCATCCTCCCGTGGCTCGACCTCCACAGCTCCTGCCCTGTCTGCCGCTTCGAGCTGCCCACCGACGATCTCGACTACAACCACACCCATCAGCAGCAGCAGCACGCATTGTCTCCAGCTCCCGCGCCTGCGGCCTCCTCCCCTAGGGTGGCCGAGCGGAGGTTCAGGATTTCGCTGCCGTGGTCTCTCAGGGCCGCCTTTGGTGCTGCCCAGGCAGAGAGCAGCAATCCCACCAATGACGACGCCTCTCCGTCTGGGTCTGGCGACGACGATAACGACAACGATGCAGGTGGTGGCCCTCAATCCCAGACTGGATACGATGATCTTGACTGAGGCCTCAACAGCATTCTGGGAAACAAAGAGGTATGATTGATAAACCGACAATTTTCAGTTATTACTACTAGGGTTCATTGCTTGCTGTTATTTGTTCCATGTCACCTAGTTCAGAAATCAGGAAGCACAATGCATTTACTATTGCATTTGGTTACAGTTAGCGGTTACTGGCAATATCTGGAGAGTGTAGACACATGTGCACCCTATGCAACCATTGACTTGTAGTATGTTTTTCTTCTTCTGAAATAGGTAGAACCCTGCTTTTAAGAAAGCATATTACAAGTGAATGGCCATCCTTGTTCTATATTTACCTAATATTAGTGTGGTCACGTGGAAACTGCACCCATCATTCTATATTTGGTTTGTACTTGGCATGGATAGTCAGATTCATCTAGGGCAATCAATTGGATGTACTTGCACGTTGTAACTGGTCAGATTAACCGTTGGCAGAAACCCGCAACTGTCACTGGACCGATCCCCAAACTAACTAAGCAGATGCTTCCATTTCTCCTTTTTGATTATCAGTTTGTACAGAAGCGCTATTGATTTAGATGTTCTCGAGTCTATGAGAGTTTTGTTTATCTTTCTTGGTTTGGTTCAAGCCTTCATACTCCATTCGTTCTAAATTATAAGACATTTTGGCTTTTCTAGATTTGCTATGTATCTTGATATATATTATGTCTAGATACATAATAAAATCTATGAATCTAGAAATGCCAAAACATCTTATAATTTGGAACAGAGAAAGTAGTTGTGAAAAGGGTGTGCATTAGTTTAACAGTGCATGATTTGGTTGTGGCAACCTGCAAACTGCAGTAGGTTGCCATTTATTGACCATTATTATGTCAGATTAATGTCATCTGATGATGTTGAAAACATGTCATACTTTTGCTTTAGTAATTCTTTATGGCTTGATGTTGTAACTAGGCTAAATTATATGCCAAAGAAAAGCGGTAATACCATTGTGTACCAAACTAAATGTGTATGAGTCTTTTAGGAAGCATACAGAATCTCTACTGACTATTGATGGCTTAAGCTGTGTATGTGAGTTAATGGTTGGAGTGTTGGACAATGGTTGATTTGCTTTGTTAATGGTTGGTTTATTGAGTTGTGTCCTGCACAATGCTTTTCTTTGGATATCTTATCAGATTTTGGGTTTACCCTGTGCCCTGCTATTTTGACAGCATTTTTTCGTCTCTGTTACCACTTCAGATTGGTTGCTATGCTATTTAGATTCATCTATAGAGGGTTCCTTTGCTTTTTATTAACCTTGGAACTTTGTATCCCTATTGTTAATTTTATCAGTGTATTTTTTTCTGACGGCATATGGGTCTTACTGTTGAAGAACCGGTTAGTATCAAATTTGCATTCACTAATGGTAAACAGACAACATAAGAATTCTTTTTTGGTTGGGGAGGAATGGGGAAGAAACAGATCGAGTCATGTATAGGTGTTATTACTTTTGCATTTGCTTCTGTACAGTCGGGTGAGCTGTGCCTTCCATGACTTTTTTTTTTTCTGTTAGATGCTTCCTCTCTTCCAAATTATAAGACGATTTGCCTTTTATACTACAATAGTTTTTGCTATGCATCTTTTGTAGGCACATTCCAAGGCTATGTACCTAGACTAGAAAAGCCAAAACGACTTAAAATTTAGAAATGTGGGGTAGATGTTATTCATACTGCCTAACCTTCATGTGAGGTGCATCCTTTTTCAAATGGTCGTTTGGATTCCTGGGGTGTGTGGGAGTGAAATGTAGATGGATGTTTTACTGACGGGCAAGTGGTTTCAATTACAGGGCAAAAAGGGAAGGAAGGAGCAGGGGAGATGTGTGATGCAACAAAAGGCCTGTTCACCCGAATGTAGAGAAAGCTTTTGTTGAATTTCTCATGGTTGATACTAGTGGATGTGTAAAGAGAGGAAGAATGAATGTTTTTGCTCACTCTTTGTCTGTGAGTGTAGGAGTACTTTTTTTATTTCTTAAAAAACCGCTGGGCCGCGGAAGAAGGATGAAAAAGAGGGGGGATTTGGATGATCGACATTTAATAATGTAGTGAGCAGAACTGGTGGGTGTTGAAAAAGCAAAACAGTATAGAGGTGGGATTTGAGCCGGGCCGAAAGCGAGAGCGTGAGTATGGCCGCATGGCTATCTCGTGCATGCATCCAGACGCGGCTCATACCATAGGCCTTGGCCCAATTTTTCACAATTTGACCCTTTTTTTTAACTAATTTTATATTTAGACCCCTGGAGAAACTATTTCTAGTTTTGGACCCATGGGTCGGCGTCATGCCCCACGGCGCCGAGGTGACACATCTCGGCGCCACGTCCCACGACGCTGACCATTGCGACCACAGCCAGCGAGGAAGCTGACGTGGCATAGGAGTCGGCGCCGCGGAGCATCTATTTATCTATCTATTTAGCAAACTAAATATCTATCTATGTCTTTACTAAACTAAATATCCCATAAGCTAACTATCTATTTGTCTATCTAGTATCTAACTTTATAGCTAAATAGCCCATAAGCTAACTATCTATTATCTAACTTTATAACTAAAATTTGCTAACTACATTTGTAAACTAAACTATATAAACTATATTTGCTAACTAAGTTTGCTAACTACATTTTCTAACTAAGTTTGCTATCTACATTTTCTAAATAAAATTGAAAAGACAAAAAAAAATTACCTCCCACAAGAAGCTCCGAGCCGACAGGAGGAGTGCCGGAACAACGCCCGTCCGAAGCCGAGGCCGAGGCAGCAGCCCTCAGGCCGGCCGAGGCCCGCACGGCGGCCGCCCTCGCCGCAAGGGACGGCCGGCGGTTTCGGCGACGAGGGCGGCCAGGGGAGGACCGGCGGCGAGGAGCTCAGGGACGGGGACGTGGACGCCGATCTGGCCGAGGACGGGGACGGGCGGCGCGGCTGAAGGGCGACGATGACGGAAGGGCGGTGGCGGCGGCGGTGTGAGAGTGAGAGCAGAGAGAGTTCTGGGCGCGCGCGGGGAGGGAGGTTGCTGCGCTCGGCTTACACAAGACCTCGGCGCCGTGGTCTGTGGCGCCGACCCTCTGCCACGTTGGTGTCCTCGCTGGATCGGATCGCACAACTCGGCGCCACAGGGCATGGCGTCGAGTTGTGTTACCTCGGCGCCGTGGGCCACGACGCCGACCCCAGGGTCCAAATCCGGAATTAGTTTTTCTAGGGGTTTAGAAGTGAGAATAGTTCAAAAAATGGCTAAATTGTAAAAAAATGTGAGGCCTTGGGCTGGCTGAAAGACCCCATGGTGTGATGGTGATCTCACGAGCCTAAGCTCAGACATCCTGGTCACTTCTTCCTACTGGTTGTTGAAGAATTGCATCTTCATCTATCGACAAAAAACGATTATGAACAAGCTCACGCGTATTCCATGTACCACTCAGATCAAACCATGTAGTCACTTGTGAGAATACTATGTAATCATCCGCAAAGAGAAGGTGTGAAATTCAGGGGAGTATACACTAACTCTGACACCCCTAGAAAGATGCACTGGACCAACCAATCTTAGCACGTAGGACAAACCTTCCGAGCATAATAAAAAACATAGTGGAATATAGGATCTCCCTGTCTAATACCATGCGTCGGTCTGAAAGCCTGTGTCAACATCCCATTAACTTTAATACAAAAGTAACTGATGATACACACCTCATTATCAAGTTCACAAAATCTAAGTGGAAACCAAGCTTTACCATAATACCCCGTAGATAAACCCATTCCATTCGAGCATAAGCTTTTGCCATATCCAACTTAATAGCACAAACACCTGACTTCCCTTTCTTTCTTTTCAAGTAATGGATACTCTCATTGGCACATACCGGTAGCTAGCAGTCACTATAACAAACTTGCACATGCTGCAACCTTTTACAAGTTCTTATGAACCGACTGTAGTACACTATAGGACATTCCAAAATGGCTCGGTTCCTACCAAAATGCACTAAGAAAATAAAAGAGATAAAAAAAATCTTTTTGGCAATGTTGATCTTGAGGATGTTGTCTTCAACTTGATTGATCATGCCATTGAAGATAGAGTGGTCGGTGTCGGGACATAGATGCATCTACCAAGGGAGTTGATCCTGGTAGCGTTGCAAGAACCTAGATGATGCAAGAGGGCTCGCACTATGTCAAAAACAATTTTTTGCAACGGACCTTTTTGATTTCTAGCAGCGGTCAAACGCGTCCGCCACCACGGGAAGGCCACGGTAAATCGCCGCCTTGTGGCAGCGGGCAACTTTGTCCGCTGCGGTTAATAGATTTTCCGCGGCAGGCACGTTAGGACGCCCGCCGCGGTTAAAAATTTAAAAAAAAATAAAAAAAACCCAGGAGCCCGCCGGCGAGTCCACTGGCGAGCCCACCGACGAGCCCGCACCGCTGCGCCGCCTCGACCCCGCGACCAGGAGCAGGGAGCAGACCAGGAGCAGGGCAGGGAGCAGGGCTCACGCCGCCTCGACCCCGCGCCAGGACCACGACGCGGAAGGGGAGGGGCCCGCGTCCCACCCGCGGCCAGGAGCAGGGCTCGCGCCGCCGCCGTTGGATCCGCGCCTCCCCGCTGCTGCTGGATCCTAATGCATGGGAGCGCCGCCGCGCACCTCTCCGCCGAGCGCCGCCGCAGCTAGGGGAGGGATGTGGGAGCTCCGCGCGCCGCCATGGGAGGGGAGCGCCGCCGAGGGAAAGGGAGGGGGAGCGTCGCGGGAGGGGGAGGGAGAGCGTCGCGGGAGGGGATGAAGGAGCGCCGCCCGGATGAGGCTCGAGTCGAGAGGGGATGGGAGAACGGGATAAGCACCGAAACCCTAACTTACTCTTATATACTTGTCCGTCGGATTGGGCCTCGACTGGGCCGTTTGGGCCTCGGCTTTTACTGTGGCGGGCCTTATAGGATGCCCTACCACAGCGGGCTTCTTAAGGCGCCCGCCACGGTAAATAGCGTATTTTCCGTGACGGGCATCTTTAAAAGCCCGTTGCGGTAAATATATTTACCGTGGCGGACAAAAGTGCCTGTCACGGTAAATAAAAAATGCCCGCTGCGATAAATCATGGGATTTACCTCAGCGGGCAACAATTGGTGTCCGTCACGAATGTCTTTTTGACAACGCTGCGCAAAATCATTTTTGACGTAGTGTCGAGCCATGAATCTGATCCAGAAGTCAATTGTAGCGTTGAGGGTTGCTTCCTGTCTCGAGGCGGTGAAGTCATGTTGGAGGTGTCGATCCATATGTCATGCTAGTGCAGGAGCACCCGTGGATACAAATTTCTTCAAGCTTAGGGCTGAACTAAAGATAGTGGGTAGGGGTGGGTTCTATTGGCCAAATCAGATCCAATTCGTAGAGGTGCAAATTGGCGAATTGGTTGACGATGAAGTTTAGGCTCCCGATTCAGAAAAGTTGGTTGTCACTAAAGGTGGGGCATAGTGGAGTTGCCTTGTCAAGTTGGTAGTGAAGACGGTAACCAAAGGCGATGGTTTTGTCCAAAGTTAGGTCAACGACGTTATTGTTGAAGAAACACATGTGATATATTCAAAGCCTTCTTATACCCAGGACTAGGAGTGAGTAGAGTACCTCAAGTTAAATATGTTGGGTGTGGTGTGGACTAGTATGTATCATAACCTACTTCTATTATCTTAAAAAACATAATATACTCCCACCGTCTTGAACTACTATAAGGGATCTATGTTTATCCTAAATAAACCATTATAATTGTAAACAAGTTTGTAAATAAGAGTATACAATATATTTAACATCAAAGAGATAAGTCATGCAAATATATTTTATAATTTGATATCGTTATTATTGTTATTATTTTTCTATAAATTAGATCAAATTTAGAATAGTCGAAATAGTACAACTTAAATCCTATTGTAACTGGGCAACGTATCATGTGCAACCCAGCTTTGTGTGCAACCTATCCAACCACCAATTAAGGCCACGAGATCTAGATCTAACGTCTGAGATTTTTTCACTTAAACCCCTCCACCTATGAGGTTTAAATCTAACCCGTGTGTATTTAGGTGGAGGGGTTTAAGTGAAAAAACTTGTAACTGTATTCCTTGCATTAGGAGTAGGTTCGTTGTATCTATGCTATTTTATTTGAGCCTTTTACACGAGTGCCATAAAGAAAGATCGCAATTACACCAAAACAATTAAAAAATATGACTGCACACAGGTAACACCGGTCTAAACTTTCTTCCTCGAGAAACCATTCCGTCCAAGTTGCCATCTAACGGTGTCAAACAAACAAATGAAATGTCCACTTTACCCTACAGTGGGCCTCTTTTGTCAGCCACCCAAATCTTCTCTTCTCTTTCTCTCTCGGGCCTCATCGCCGAGGCAGAGACACCTCGCTGGCCATGGCGTGTCGTCCTCTACCGGCAACTCGTTCCGCCGCCCTCTCCCTCCAGCTCCGGCGCAAGCTCCAGCCGACGCGCGACGCAGGGGCGGGGACCGACGTCACCTTCCCCGTGGCGTACTACCCTGTCGTCGCCGACCCCTTCCCCCTCTCTCAAGTTCGGGGCCCGCGGCGACGAGTCCTCGAGGAGCGGCCTCCGACGAGGGAGGAGGACGCGGCGGTCCAGGCCAATCGGCGGGAGGCGTACGCAAAGGTACGGGAGCTTCACGCGCAGATCCGCGCGCGGTGTACGTGCCGGACACGCGCCACGTGCTCCACGACATCGATGAGGACGCCAAGGCACGCGCGCTCATGTACCACAGCGAGCGCCTGGCCATCGCGTTCGGGCTCGTGAGCACGCCGCCGGGGACGCCGCTCAGTCTGGCTAGTGGCGATAGATGGATGAAAAAATTGGTTTAGCCGAGTTGTAGTTTGATGTGTTGGCCAACAAGATGACTGGCTTCCAAGTATAATTTTTTTTAGAGTACACAGTACAACGCAGACACTCAACACGCACGCACACTCGTACCGGCAACTCGTTCCGCCGCCCTCTCCCTCCAGCTCCGGCGCAAGCTCCAGCCGACGCGCGGCGCAGGGGCGGGGACCGGCGTCACCTTCCCCGTGGCGTACTACCCTGTCGTCGCCGACCCCTTCCCCCTCTCTCAAGTTCGGGGCCCGCGGCGACGAGTCCTCGAGGAGCGGCCTCCGACGAGGGAGGAGGACGCGGCGGTCCAGGCCAATCGGCGGGAGGCGTACGCAAAGGTACGGGAGCTTCACGCGCAGATCCGCGCGGCGGTGTACGTGCCGGACACGCGCCACGTGCTCCACGACATCGATGAGGACGCCAAGGCACGCGCGCTCATGTACCACAGCGAGCGCCTGGCCATCGCGTTCGGGCTCGTGGGCACGCCGCCGGGGACGCCGCTCAGTCTGGCTAGTGGCGATAGATGGATGAAAAAATTGGTTTAGCTTAGTTGTAGTTTGATGTGTTGGCCAGCAAGATGACTGGCTTCCAAGTATAATTTTTTTAGAGTACACAGTACAACACAGACACTCAACACGCACGCACATTCGTCCCTACGAACACACGTACACAAACCCTACCCCTATGAGCACCTTCGAAGGACTGAGCCGACAAATCTTAAAGTTCACGAAGTCACCACAGCGGCGACGGGAACGTCAACTACCACTTAATGCGTAGCGCCGGAAAATTCTGGAATAAATCCAGAATAAAGTGTCGCACCCAGGATTTGAACCCTGGGTGGGAGCCCCCCAACCAATGACCTTTGCCATTGCGCCGTGAACCTGTCTTGCTAATACGCAATTCAATGATCGAACATGGAAAAGGACACAATGCCGCGCAGGGAAATCTCAGAATTTTCACAAATCCGAGGAAAGAATCATGAGAAAACAGAACAATGAACTCGAAGCTAGGATGTGCAATGGCTAACAACTCAGGGGCTCTGCTCAATGCGAGGCCAGCGAGTTTGTGCCACCACCGTCCACTGCTACGACTGGCAGACCTGCGCCGGGAACTTGCAGCCGAACGGCTCGTCACTGTCGCGCTCCACCTCCCATCCGCCGGCACGGACGACGCTCCCCTGCCCGGCGCTCGGCCGAGTGGTCGTCGGGCATGTCGAGGCGCTCCGCGACGCAGCGCAGTGGCGCGGTTGTGGCCCGCGGCGTCCAGAGCGCGGCGGCGGACGTGGCGGCCGGTGCTACGCGGGCGAGCTCCGCCCCGGCTGGCTGCTCGCAGCGACCCGCGCCCCTGGCCGCGAGGGCCGAGCAGGCCGCTGCGCAGAGCGCCCCGCTCCGTGTCCGCTGCCTCGCCCCGCGTTGCCTGCGCGAGCCCGCGCCGAGGCCGCGGCTTTTGCCGCCCACTCGCCCAGCGCGCCAGCGCCCCTGTCCCCGGCCGCCGAGAGAAAGGGAGAGTAAGAGAGAGAAAGGGAGGGGAGAGAAAAAGAGGGGATAGGGATGAGAGGGGTACAGTAGCCAGTCCCACGTAAGAGCTGGCAAACGGCTAAAATGAAGATACACGGACGGAATGACTTTTCGGGAAAGAAAGTTTAGACCGGTGTTACTTATGTGCGGCTATTTTTTTTAATGGTTTCGGTGTAATTGCGATCTTTCTCACGTAAAAGGCTCATTTTATTTAGGGTGGTGGAGTTTTTGGATAAGATTGTTTTCATGTCATTTGGCCACTTGCTACAGATATTTTCTGGCTCAAGAATAAGCACGACACATCTTGCTCGCTGCTGGAGTTGGGAGTTGGACAAGGACTCCTGTGCTAAACTGCAATCCGAGTTTGACCTCCGCGCACCCAGACAGCAGCTTAAGCTCATCCCGGGCTGCAGCAGCAGCCGCCGCCCCCCCACTCCCGTTCGGCCGGGCCAGGGCCTTCTCTTCGTCTTCTTCTTGGTAAATGGTAACTAACTTTCTTTGCGTATCCAATGGCTCTTAGTTTACTTCCCTTCTTTAATCACTGCTGCTCTGTTTTGTTTTCGGTGTACGTACTAGCATCTTGGAAACCATTCAGTTCAACCCACTTGAGTTCGAGTTCATACTACTACTTCATAAGCTGCCACACCAATGATGAGATCTGTGGAGGAGACGAAGAGATCTGTGACAGTTGCCCCCTTTGAGTGCGCGTGGGGCGAGGAGCTTCGTTTCGGGGAGCCTGGCCGTGGCTGCATCGCCTTCGAGGCATCAGCCCAGAATGACGTCACCCTGGTGTTCCGGCACCAGCTTGGGAGCCAGCGCTACCACTACAAGACGGACACCAGCCGCCACTACACCGTCATCCTGGGCAGCCATAGAAACAAACGGCTCAAGATCGAAGTAGATGGGAGCTCTGCTGTTGATGTTGCTGCCGTCGGCCTCTGCTGCTCCTCGTCTTTCCAGAGCTACTGGATCAGCATCTATGACGGATGCATCAGCATCGGCCAAGGAAAGCATCCGAGCAATAATCTCCTCTTCCAATGGCTTGATCCTGACCCCAACCCACATGTTCAGTATGTCGGCCTATCCAGCTGGGACAAGCATGTAGGGTACAGAAACATAAGCCTTCTTCCATCAGCTCCCCCAAATAGCATATTTTGGACTCAAATTGAGTATGCCGATGTCAGCCACTGGGTTGCTGACGCCGGAGAACGACTGTCGAGAGATGATTGCTGTGATCAAAGGGTACTTGCAGACTTTCTAGAGAACTGGGATTTCTCTGATGCTGTGTTTGTCGTCGGCAGTGGCACTGAAAGAAAGGTCGTCCCTGCACACAGACTTGTCTTGTGTGCCTCCGGGGATTTCCTTTTGAAATAGGGGATGGATCAGCTACCATTGTGCTTCCATCAGCATCCTACCCTGTTCTCCACTCCCTTCTTGAGTATATCTATACAGGTTCCACACAGGTAAGCTGCTTTGTCTGCTCTTTTTTTTAAAAAAAATCTGGCAAAGTCCGGAAACTGAATCCCTATCTTTCATTTTGTTGTTTGTGTAGATTGCTGAGTGGCTACTAAGTTCTCTGATGGAGTTGAGCTCTCAGTTTAAAGTCGAACCACTGGTGAAGTGCTGTAAAGAAATCATTGACTGTGTAAAAGTGGATAAGAAACCTTCTGATTCTGGAAAAGTCTTAAAATTACCAAAAAGCAGACTCCAAGATCATAAATTTGACTCCTCTCCACTCAAAGCACCATTGGATGTGCAGAAAGTTGGAGAGTTCCTTGCAAATAGTGAACATAGTGATATAAATATCTATGTTAATGGACATGGTCTTGTCGCTAAGGGCCACAAGCTTATCCTTAGCCTGTGGAGCGCGCCACTTGCCAAGGTACACACATTTTCCTTTATGAATTCAGTGTCATATTCTAATTTTGGCATGACTAGTTAATAGGCATCATGCACATTTTTTCATAAATAAAGTATGTGCACAAATGTTTGTGCAGATGTTCACAAACGGGATGAAGGAAAGCAGTGCCACAGATATCTTTTTCAGAGATGTTCCTCCTGAACCATTCTTTCTCCTCCTTCAGTTTATGTACTACGGGGAACTTAAGTTGGATACTAGGGATACTACATCAGTGTTGGTTCAACTTCTTCTACTAGCAGATCAGTTCGCCATCACTGTTCTTCAGTTTGAATGTTGCAAACGAATAATGGAATTCCTTTCAGAGGTACTTATTTTTTCTTTGATATAGAATGCTACACCAAGAAAAGTTACTGATACAACTTAGTACAACTTTTTTTGAAAGACATACAACTAGTAGAACTAAAGACGACTTATGAAACTAATTCATTTCACCAGTTTGTAGAGCTGTGCTGTTCTTAGAAAGGCACCTGTGACACTTCATTCTTCATTCAGTGATGTCCTTACATTGACAAAAAGGGATATGTTGTTTTTTAGCTTCTTATACGCAATATCTCACGTCTATATACTTCGCCTACAGTTCCTGGCCTTTCTTTCAATTCCTAAAAGCTATATCTTGGCTATTCAAGACTTGCAGTGGCCTGTGGTAGTCCTGACCATACTTAGTGGGGCCTTTAGCCTCAGAAATAAAGTATATGAGATATTAATTCATTCCACGTGCGTTATATATGCAGGGTTCGCGTGTCCTACTGGAAGAAGCTCATCCAACAAGACTAGTTTCTTGTTGTTTTTTTTTTTTCAAATTTAAGGGATCTGGCTTCTGAAAATTTGGGTGAACTTGTAGCTGGTTCAGTGTAGACTGACCCCTGAAAGTTTATTGCAGGACAATGTATGTTCAGTCTTACAGGCAGTTTCATCAATCCCATCTTGTAAACTGCTTGAAGAAGTATGCAAGAGGAATTTTGCTACACATTTTGATTATTGCACAACTGTTTGCGCGGACTTTGTGTTATTAGATGAGGCAACATTTAAGGATATTCTTGAGGCAAGTAATATAACCTTTTTTTGTTATATCAGCTTACTACAGTTAGACTAGATATAAATTGTGTCCTTAAGAACATAGATTAGGGTGTCTATCAAGATTCAACATCACAAAATAATCAAGATGTTAGTGTTCTAATGTGAAATGGAAATTGTCATATCTTAAAGCTATAGATTGGCAAGTGTTGCCTCACATAGGATTGTCAATAATTAGAAAGTAACTCTTGATTTATTGTTGTATCAATTTTCCAGTCCTGTTGTATTTTTTCCTAACAAATAGATGTCTCTTTCTTAATTTTTGGCATCCCTTGATACTTATCCAGTTGCAAGGATCGCCAGTTAGCTATGCAGCAGCTTCCCAACAATTTTAAGAACATCTCCTCGATAATTTTATATATCTTCATGTGTACTCTGCTGATGAATGTACACATTCATAATTTATGAGGGAAATGCCATTTTATGAGTCCAGTTCATTTGGTTCTGATATGGTTAAGACTTTTGATTTTTATATTATCATTTTAGTTTTTTTTACATAAACAAATCTGCATGGAAGTGCAGCATGGTGATATGACAGTAACATCGGAAGAAAGGGTTCTGGATGTCATTTTAACATGGTGCATGGGAGCTTGTGAAACTTTTCACTGGACTTCAGTAGATGAGCTCTTGAGAACTTCAACACCAGAGCAGCTCTTTGGAGAGACGCTTTCCGCCATCAATACTTTGCTACCATTAGTGAGGTTCCCTTTGATGCAACTGTCTATACTAAAGAGGGTAGACACTGCTTTTCTTGTTATACAATTCTACTGTGAAGTAACTTGTGCCGAATTAAATTTGTTTGGGTTACAATATTGCTTGTTGTTTCACTGCAGATGAAGAGAAGTAATCTAGCAAACCACATACAAGCATTCAGACAGTTGGTTAGTGCTTTCTTGCTCCAGAGTATAATATTTTCAATCATTACATGTTTTGGCACTGAAAGTGTACAATCTGGTTACTTGTTGGTCACAGGTTGCAGAGGCCATTGAATTCTCTCATGCTGGACAATTGATGCCTACATCCTACGAATGGTATGTGTTGATGCTTGGATCAAACTGGAGGAATGATTGATGATATGGCTGACTGCTATTTGTCATTAATCCTAAATCTTTCAGTGAGAGATTTCAGCATAGGCGCTCGAGCTATAAAGAGCTGCAGTATATCTCTGATGGTGATAACAACGGTGTTATCTACTATGCTGGAACATCATTTGGAAAACATCAGTGGATGAATCCTGTGTTAACCAAGGTAAAAGGGAAGCTCGCTTGTGTTTAAAGCTATTCACATTTTTATGACTAGATTGTCTTTAGTTAGCATCACATTTTTATGCTAAAACTCCCACAAAAGTAATCTTAATCTTCTGCAATTAGAATATCACTGTGGTGGCAAGCAGTCCAAATTCAAGGCACACGGATCCAAAGGCTTTGGTTTCAAAGAAGTACCAGGTATGATGTAACATTGGGAGTTATGACTTGCAAACGGAAGACATTTCTGGTGGTTGAACAAAATTACATTTGACATGATTTGACGACTGTAGGGCACATGTTTTGCTGGGCCTTATATTGAAGATGGCAAGAAGCTTTCTTGGTGGATGGTAGACATCGGACAGGACCACCAGGTTGGTTCATACAGTATATTGAAAATGGCAAGAAGCTTGCCAATACAGTACATATAATGGGATGACGAATTTGCTGTTGTTCAAATTAACTTACAGCTGATGTGCAACTACTACACGGTGAGGCAGGATGGCTCCACAACATTCATGAGGTGTTGGGCTCTTCAGGTACCTAACTAATGCTTGCATTGCATCCCTTGCTCTCTTGCTGAATGTTGAATGGAGCGAGGGCTGAACCTATGAAGCTGCCAGGGATCCATGGACGGCCGGAACTGGACAAGCCTCCGTGTGCACGACGACGACCCTACCATTTGCCATTCAGGCCAGTTCGCCTCTTGGCCCATCGTTGGCCCGCCGGCCCTTCTGCCCTTCCGATTCTTCAGGGTCGCCCTCACAGGCCCGGCCGCCGGCTGTACGTGGAACCTCTGCATTTGCTTCCTCGAGCTCTACGGCTACTTCCGTTAGATGTCCTGTCCACAAGCCTAAGAGATATATATATATATATATATATATATATATAGATCTTTTATTTTCTTTTCTTTTCTTTTCCCAAAGAAGAGTAAAGGAACAGCAATCACAGAAATAGAGCAGTTCTAAGATGGTCGAAGTTTTGTTGATTTCCTTTTTCTTTTCTTTTTTCTTAAAAATAAATAAATATAGATAGCAGAGTTTTCATTGCATACACAAGTGTAATCTTTTCATGGATTGAAGGCATCCCGGAATAGGTTCTGCGATGGGAACAGTTTTTTATTAAATTGTACATTACAAAGGCGATGTGTTGGTGTAAATTGGATTGGAGTGAAATTTGAACTAAATTTTACCCCAACACATAGATTGATGGCAAGGAGGAAATGAAATAAACAACAAGTATTCACAGCTGAAAACCCGCAGTGAAGAAATTTGTTAGAATGACTGGTCTATCTTTTTTGCAAGGCTGTCTCTGCGATGCCTAATAACTTGTTCTTTTTTTTTCTAATAACTTGTCCTTTTTAGACCCAGTAGAGCACACTCACCTTATAAATGGACGAACACATACCCTACCCTATGAGCACATGTGACGAACTGAGTTGGACTGACAAATTTTGAGATTGATGAAGTCATCATAGGTGTCTCATTGTCGACAAGCACGTCACCTAAGTTTTAGAAATGATGGTTCATATCCATCCACTAGTACAATAACAATTTTTGGAGGCGGACGTTTTTGGTTAATGGAGCCGGGCAAGCACGTCCGCCTCCAATGGAAGGCCTCTTAACCGAGGCGGCCACAATGCCCGTCTCCGTTAATAGAAATAAAAAAACAAAAAAAAAAGAAAACCGTGGATAAGCCCACTGAGCCCAACCACAGGCTCGGCGAGCCCATCCACCGGATCCGCCGCCACCGAGCCGCCGAGCGCCGAGGGGGCGGGGCGTGGCGGCCGCGCCACTGAGCGCTGCCGTGCTCCGAGGGGCGCCGTCGGGAGAGGAGGGAGCCGCCGGGAGAGTGAGGGGAGCGCCGCTCGGGAGGGAAGGAGAGGAGAAGGCCAACGGGGGCGGGGCGGCCGCGCCACCGAGCCGCCAAGGGCCGCGCCGCCGAGCTGCCGGGGAGGTGGCCCTCGGTCACCGCCGGTGAGGGGAGGAGGGGGCGGGGCAGCTGCGAGCCGCCAAGGGGCGCGGGCAGCCTTGCTGCCGGGGAGGGGGGACGCCGCCGGGAGAGGAGGGAACCGCCGGGAGAGTGAGGGAGCAGGGAGCGCGCCGTCGGGGCGCCGCTCAAGAGGGGGCGCCGTCTGGGAGGGGCTCGGGCTGGGACTGGGATGGGGAGGTGAGGGAGAAACCCTAAGTTTTTCTTATATAGCTGAGTAGGTTAGCAGGTTGAGTGGACTTTTTTGGGCCTCGACCACTATTAACCGAGGCGGGCCTTATAAGTGGTCCGCCTCCAAAAATAGGGATATTTTAGGTGGTAGACCACTTATAAAGCTCGCCTCGGTTAATATATTTTAGAAGACAGGCGTATTATGCTGACCGCCTCGGTTAATAGGTATTAACCGAGATGGTCGTACCTTAAATGCCCGCCTCCATTAAGCATTAACGGAGGCAGGTGACTTCGGCGGCCGTCTTCAACAATAATGCAGTGCTGCCCTACCCCTTCTGATTCAAACAGTAAGCCTCCACTTGGGTTCTTCTCTGTATTTCTTCCTCTGTTTAACCTCTATTTTTAATTTCATCTACACACTGTCATAGACAGTTTCTTATCTAGTCTTTATATGTGTTGCATAGATGAATCCTGGTGGTGAAGGAAGTGCAGCCGGTGGCAGGAGGAAGCAGGTTGGCAAGGAGCCAAGCCGCAAGGCCAGTGGGAAGACGCAGGCTCCCTTTGATAGAGACGCAGCATTTGCAGAAGAAGAGAGAAATCAGATGGAGAGCTATGAGATTCCTTGGTGGCTGAAAGGATCAAGATGCCCAAGAGGGGGGGGGGGTGAATTGAGTTTGTTTTAAATTTCTAAAGCAAATATGAAAACCTATCAAATGCCAATCACCCCCTAGTGCCTACCGGTCGTGTGTCCTAGCTAGAAAAGCGGTAGCAGTTCATGGAATTGAAAAACAACCTAAGCAATTCTAGTAGCAACGGAAAGAACAAGACGGAATGTAATGCAGAAATGTAAAGAGCTAGGGAAAAGGAATTCTCGTTGACGCAGCGATGTTTTCCCGAGGTATCGAGGTGTCGACACCCCCCCTAGTCCTCGTTGGAGCACCTCGCAAGGTATCGCTCCCCTCTACCCGCGCAAGGGTAGAGTGCTCTCTACGGGCTGATTCTTCGCCACTCCGGCTCGGTGAATCGCCCACAACCGATCACAGAAGCTTGGAGAAGAGCCACCGACAATCTTCCGGCGATCACTTCCTCCAAACACCACCAAACCGTCTAGGTGCTGTCGAACACCAAGAGTAACAAGCACAAGACCTTCACTTGACCGAATCAAGGCTAGGAAGGTGGATGGATGCACACAAGTCACTCCTAATCACTCTAGGAGGGAAGAACAAGATGAACTCTCTCAAATCTCTCCCTCACTAGGCACTTGGCTCTCCAAGGATTCTCTCAAGGTGTAACCAGGTGAAACAATGGCCAAGAGACATCCTAAGGACGAAGGGGGCAACTATAGATAGTCCCCACCTCCAAAACTAGCCGTTTTCTGCTTTTTCTCTTCTCTGCGAAGCCACCAGACTAGTCCGGAGCTAACACCACCGGACCAAGCAGCCTGGTCCGGAGCTCACTCTCTGCTGCGAAAGAGACACCGTCGGACCACTTGCCTTGGTCCGACGCCCTGGTCCGACGCACTGGTCCGGAGCTAGGGTGCTCACTGAGTGAAAACACTTTCTCTTCTTCGAACCTCCGGACCACTCTCCTTGGTCCGGAGCCCTGGTCCGACGCGCAGGTCCGGAGCCAGGGAGCTCACTGAGTTGGATCACAACTCTGCCTGTGAACATCGGACTACCCGTCGGACCCTCCGTTGGACTAGTCCGGAGCTCACTCTAGGGCAGGCTTTCACTGACAGAGGCCACCGGACCACTTGCCTATGGTCCGGTGCTCTTCCAGACAGGTGGTTCAGAGCTCTATCTCTGAACTTTTGCCTAAGTCAGGGACCGTCGGACCACTCTTCTTGGTCCGACGTCTACTTGGAAGACTGGTCCGGAGCCTCTTTTCTCCCCCTGTTTCAACTGTTTTCACTAAGTCTTTTCTAGGGGTTTTGCTCTCACCATTTCTAGGGTTAATCAAGGGATGATAGCAAGGTCTCTAGGACTAGTTGTGACAAGTGTGTACACACTAACTTTCCCAAACTCTCCTAGGTCAAGCTACTAACCTCATACCCCCCTTTATAGTACGGTCAAAGGAAAAACAAAGTCCTAGCTATACTTAGTGCCCTTCTCAACCTTATGGCACTAAGGATTAGCCTAGTCTTCAACTTGAATCAACATCCTTTGAAACCGAAATGATTTCCATCTTGGGGGCATGAATATCCATTAAGCCCATTCAAATTGTATCACTAATGACCTAACACAAATGACTTTGCCTCTACAAAACACACGTTAGTCATAGTGACCTAGTATTGTCGTTAATCGCCTAAACACAAGGGACCATGATTCTTCAATCTCCCCCTTTTAGGTGATTGACGATAATACAAGCTCGAGTAGAGAATAATGAGTGAACTTTGATAAGAGAAAACATGACTTGACATGAGATAGGCATGGGTTAGTGAAAAGAAAGACAAAAACATGCCTAACCATTCAAACCATGACAAGCACATTAGATATGAATTGAGCATAGTACTTGATTTCAAAGGATATGATATAGCCAAAAGATCAGAGATTAGCGCAGAAGCAATATAGCACAACCAGGTGACATGATATATATAAAGGTCCACACATGTCACACAACCATCAAGTCTCAAACATCACACACATATCATACAATGCATAAAGACGGTAAACGTGATGCAAGATGCGATAGATTAAATACACATCAAAAAAACGAATCCTACTAGCTCCCCCTGAAGCTAGCCCATCTACTCGACTCTCCCCTCCCCTTTGGCGTCGAAGCACCAAAACTAAGCATTTGGAGGCGGAGTGGAAGCAGCCGTGGAGCGGTCAAACACCCTGAACTCTGACAAGTAGGCCTCATCATCTGAATCCCCCCCTGAGTGTCTGTTGCTGGAAGTGGAGCGGTCTGGGGGACAGGAGCTGACGTGCCGGCTATCTCTGCTGTCGAAGACGCTGGAGCTATAGCTGGGGTAGGAGTAGGAGTAGAATCCGGTGCCACTGTCTCTGCTAGAGCCTCTAGAGCTACGGTGTCCGGTTGGGCCTCATGCACAGACTCGACTGGAGTCTGAATAACCGGAGGCTGCGGAGGCTGTACTGGAGTCGTAGTAACAAGAGTGGCATCGGTAGCAACAACAGCTGTGGGTGGAGTGGATACGGCTGGAGCCCGACTGTCGTGTGTAGCCTCTGAGGAAGCAACTAAAGAATGGTGCTGACCAGCTGTCGGTGTAACCAGTTATGCTTCAATCTCTGCTGCTATCTATTGACCAGTGGGGGACGGTTGCCCTGTGATGTCGCTGAATGAAGCTGAGAGGTCTCTGGCAGTAGCACCCATCGTAGCAGACATCGGCGTGAAACCGGTAGTGAGAGGGGTGAATTGCTGAGTCGGGCCTAAGGTGTCCAACCACTGAGTGACCTGAGTCGCCGGGGACTGGAACGGGGTGGTCATGCCGGCACCCTGAAGTCCACTGGACTGTACGGCTGGGGTGGGAGTGACGGTCTGTCCGGCTGAACTGGTAGGGGCCACTGAAGGGCCAATTGACTGCTGTGGTGTTGCTAGCTGACCAACTGACTGAGAGGGCTGAGATTAACTCATCATCTGGATCTGAGGTGCAGCCGGGAACTCAAGAGGAGGAGCACCAGTCCACTGCATCATATGGGCCATAAAAGCCATGTTCTGCTGCTGGATCTACTGAGACTGTAGTTGCAGGCGCTGGGACTCTAACTGCATAGCGAGCATCTGTCGCTGCATCTCAAAGTGTCGCTCCTTAGACTGCCTCTGAATCTCATCCTGTCTCTGCTGGACCTGAGTGACTGTAGTGACTAAGGAACTCTGCTACTCATTGCGACGATCAAGTATCTTCAGAATCATAGTCTCTGTAGCTGAGCCAGGACCAGCCTCAGTGTCGTGAGCCCGTGGGGGCATAGGAGGAACTGGCTGGAAATCAGCGTCTGAGCTGTCGGAAGAAGTGTCAGCATAGTCACCCTCTACCTCTCCAGTCTCTAAGTCATGAAGCTCCTGCTGCTCAAAATTTCTGATGGCCTCATCCTAGGCATCCACATCATCTCTGTCGGCTGGAGCAGTACGCTGCCTGACAAGGCGTAGCACCCGGTTTCCGAACCGGCTGTCAAAGGAACCTAGAACTCTGTATGCTGGGAAGGAAGTCGGTGACTGATCCAGCAAGTCACGGAGTCCGGGGTTGGCTCCCACAAGCTCGATAGCTATGATAGAAGAAATCCAATGGGCATATGGAAACTGACGTCGTGCCCTCATACCATCAACAATCACATCCTCAATCTCTGACCCTAAAAAATCTGCTATGTCGAATGGTGTCTGAGAGACGAGGGCCTGAAGTAGAAGCTGCTGCATGTTAGTCAAACCCTCCCTATAACCAGTGCGAGGCAGCAAGGTACGCCGGAGAACGTCGTTCAAACGGTGAATGGTAGGACGGAGCTCTGCCGGGGTACGATGAGAACCCTCTGTGAAAGGTGGCTTGAAGAGAGGAGCAACCTCCTGAACTGTCAAAGTACGGTCACCTCGAGCTCGGCGAGGCACAGAGACTCCTCTGTAGCAATCATAGTGAAGGTTGAGCTCTCCGGCTGTCTGAGTGAGGTGAAGAATCTCTCTGAGCCGAGTCATATAAAGCTTGTAGCGCTCTCCTCTGAAGGTATACTATATAAAGTTATGAAGAGGATCAACCCATACTGAAGCGTAGAACTCCCTGACCTACCTCTCAATGTAATTCCCGGAATGACCAAGAAGGTCGGCGAGTCCCGGAAGATACGTGATAAAGGGACGAATTTCCTCTCCAGCCAACTCAACAATGCTCTCCAAGGAGCAAACTCTGTGAGGTATGATCTGAATGCTAGAAAGCTGAGCTGCTCTGTAAAAATCCTCCATGAGAGGTGTGTGCCATCCTGGTGAAGCTCTAGGGTCACGCTGATCAGGGCACCACTTCTCAAGTGCCACAAAACGAAACTTTTTCACCTACTTTGCTGTGAGGTTCCTCAAATCAAGATGCACTGAAGCTGTGGCTGCCGTAGGAGCTGCTGAGGCACTCTGAGGTGGCTGAGCTGCCTGAGAACGAGTAGCTCGCCCCTAGGAAAGGGGTGCCAACGGTGTACCAAGAGCTTCTGTGACAAGCTCTGGCTCCTCTGGAGCTTCCTCTGTCTGTGACTGAGTAGGAGGAGTAGACGGTAACTCCCGCGGAGGGGTGCCAAGTCTGACAGAACCTCGGCGACCACCTCGCTTTGCACGGTCTACTGCATCTGCCACTAGCCTCAGCCTTCTCGACCTCTGTAAGCTTTCGCTTCTTTTTCTTGGGCTTCTCAACAATCTGCTTCTTGCTCTTGTCCCTTGAAGGACGTGGAGGAGGAGGAGTGTCATCACCTGATCCACTAGCACGAGCACGAGAACCACGAGCCATCACTGATCGACAGAGAAACGACTGCCCAACTGACAAGTATAGAACCACTGTCACAAGCAACTGCCAACTGCAAAGAGTCACTGAACAATCAAAGCTGACAGAGGGGCTTGCCAAGCCACTAAACTGAACGTTCTGAGGCTTTGCCTCAATCCATACTCGCGAGCTTTGCCCCGAGTTTAAGCTGCCACTGACTGCTGCCAGATAGAATAGACAGGGTATATATATAAGCATATATATCATCTAGAGATAAGAACCCGTATGGAACCAAGCATTTAGATAAGATAAAGAATGAAATCTGTCACAGTACCTGAGGTAAGTGAGCATATCTAATCAGAGCAATTCAAGCGACGAGCCACACTCCAAAAGAGAATTGCCAACTGTTAATTACAATTGACAAGGTGATTTAGTGATTTGGCATTGAAAAGACTAAGGCATGAAATGATCGACATCTAGACTAAACCCTAAAACCATGATCAGAGTCATACCCTAGGAGACAATGAAGCGAGGTCGGTGAATACGAATCGACAGGAAATTCCACAAACCCTAGGTTTAGGCAAACCCTAGGGGGAACTACTTAAAGGTTGGCAATGGTAATGAAGGGAGGAGTGAAACCCTAGGTGGATTAACTGGTTGGCAGGGTGGAGGTCAGGACTGTGGTCATCGGCGAGGGGGGGGGGGGGGGGGTCCTTGGCGGTGAGTGGCGGTGGAGGAGGTGGAGGGCGGCGGTGAGCGAGCTGCTGCAGTAGCAGAGCAGAGCAAAGGAAGGCAGGGGCAGAGGAGGAGGTGCGGCGGCGCTCCGGTGAGGATCACGGCGGCGAGATCGGCGTGAGCACAGGCGGGCGGCGGAGCGAGGGCAAGTGGCGGCGCGGTGTACGGGCGGCGGAGAAAAATACAACTGCCAGAACAGTGCTCACGCGGGGGGTTAAGCGAAAAAATTTCGAGCGTCGGCCCATACTGCATGGTCCGGAGGGTGGTCCGATGGAGGGGTCCGACGGAACCAGAGATTTGAAAAAAAATCCACGCAGAGAGCACCCGACCACTGGACTAGGGCGTCGGACTACTCGACGGACTGGTCCGACGGTGTGTTGACCAGAGAGATTGGCGTTGACTGGAGCACCGGACCATTCGTCTATGGTCCGGAGGAGCATCAGACGGGTGGTCCGATGAGATTTTGTGTTTGGAAGAATTCACGCAGAGAGGGACAGAGTGTCGGACTACTTGGCGTCGGACAAAGCATCGGACTAGTCCGACGGTCCTTTGACTAGACTGATGACGCTGACCGAGGCTCCAGACCATTCGGCTATGGTCCTGTGCAGCGTCTGACCTGTAGTCTGACGGATTTTATGTCTGGAGAATTTTTTATGCAGGGAATGACTGAGCGTCGGACCACCTAGCATCGGACCATGGCGAGTGGTCCGGAGAGTGGTCCGGTGTTTGATTTTGCTCTAAATTTTCCTATTTTTCTCACCAATCTTTTCTCTTAACCAAGTACCAACACAAAAGAGCAGAAAGAAACACTTTTGGACCTAGCATAAGAACCATCTCTCAAACCCTCAATTTAGAAATAGTTTGCCGTAGGCTAGAATTAGTTTTCTAAGGAAAATAGTTCAATAAAGCTCCAAGGATCACCATAGGGGCACAAGAGGGTATTAGCTGCAGCTAGAGCTTTGAATGCTCCCCCTAAGTGTCGAGCCTAGAGGATGATCAAGCTTAACCGAAAAGAAACGACGAAGCAACACACATGCATATGCTATGCAATACGAAATTTGAATCTAGGTTGCTTGCAAGTTTAAACCACGGTTAAGCTTTGTTACACGCTTTGAGGGCGGTTATCTCAACCGCGTTAGCCAAGCCTATGTGCATTAGCAAATTAAACATGTTATATTACAAATGAATGCATAGTTCATACAATCTCATTGTTTAGTGAAGTTTGAGTGATCAAGCACATTCAACTCGCTTCTCAACCTACAAAAGGTTGTTTCATCGAGTGGTTTTGTGAAGATATCCGCCAATTGATCTTCGCTCTTAACTCCAACTAGTGTGATGTCTTTCCTAGCCACATGATCTCTAAGAAAGTGATTGCGAATATCTATGTGCTTGGTGCGAGAGTGTTGAACCGGGTTGTTAGCAAGCTTTACGACGCTTTCATTATCACACAAAAGTGGAACATCTTTTAAAACAACGCCGTAATCAAGAACTGTTTGGGTCATGTATAAGATTTGTGCACAACTTGCTCCCATGGCAATGTATTCCGCCTCGGCGGTTGACAATGCCACACTGTTTTGCTTCTTTGAGGACTAAGAAACAAGAGATCTTCCTAGCATGTGGCACCCGCCGGAGGTACTCTTCCTATCAACCTTACACCTGGCATAATCCGAATCGGAATAGCCAACTAGTTGGAAGGGGGCTCCTTTGGGATACCAAAGACCCATGCTAGGGGTGTGCCTTATGTACCTAAGGATTCTTTTAACCTCACAGAGATGCGACTCCTTAGGGCTTGCTTGAAACCTAGCACACATACACACACTAAACATGATATCCGGCCTAGATGCGGTGAGGTAAAGTAAACTACCGATCATAGAACGATAGAGAGTTTGATCAATTGGTTTACCTCCCTCATCAAGGTCGAGATGTCCATTAGTAGGCATTAGGGTCTTGATTGGCTTGCAATTCTCCATCTTGAACTTCTTAAGTAGATCATGAGTGTACTTTTCTTGAGAGATGAAAGTCCCTTCTCTCATTTGCTTCACTTGAAAGCCAAGGAAGAAGGTTAGCTCGCCAATCATTGACATCTCAAACTCCTTGGACATCAAGTCACCGAACTCCTTGCAATGGTCTTGGTTTGTTGACCCAAATATAATGTCATCGACATATACTTGGCAAACGAAGATCTCTCCATTAAGCTTCTTTGTGAATAGTGTTGTGTCGACGATCCCGATCTTGAAACCCTTCTTGAGTAGGAAGTCCCTCAGCCTCTCATACCAAGCTCTTGGAGCTTGCTTCAATCCATAGAGTACCTTGGACAACCTATACACATGATTAGGCAAGTTTGGGTCTTCAAACCCAGGAGGTTGTGAGACATAGACAAGTTCATTGATGAAACCATTTAAGAAAGCGCTCTTCACATCCATTTGAAAGAGTTTCATTTTGTGATGTGAAGCATATGCCAAAAGGATACGGATGGCTTAAAGTCTTGCAACCGGAGCAAAAGTCTCTCCAAAATCGAGTCCTTCTACTTGAGAGAACCCCTTTAGCACCAATCTTGCCTTGTTCCTTACAACCACGCCTTGATCATCTTGCTTGTTCCTAAACACCCACTTGGTACGAATGATTCTTGCATCCTTTGGCTTCTCTTCAAGTGTCCACACTTGGTTCTGGGTGAAGTTGTTGAGTTCTTCATGCATGGCATTCACCCAATCCGGATCCGCAAGTGCTTCTTCAACACTAGTAGGCTCAACAAAGGAAACAAACGAGTGATGTTCAACATAAGATGCAAGTCTAGAGCGAGTCATTACTCCCTTTGATGGACTCCCTATAATTTGATCATGGGGGTGAGCTTGAAGGATAGGTGTTGATCTTCTATTTTTCTCTTGAGGAGGGGGATGCGGTGCTTCAACATTGATTGCTTTGGCCTCGGCTTGATCTTGAGGGATGTGAGTGTCTTCTTGAGCTTCCCTCACTTGATCTTCTTCATCAACTTGAGGCGTGAGAGGTGGAGAAAGATCTTGATTTGCTTCATCTTCAACTTCTTCCACCTCTTACGGGTTGATAGCACCAATTGGCATATTCTTCATTGCCTCCCTCAAGGGTTCATCACCTACATCAATATCCTCAAGCGCTACTTGGGAGCCATTAGTTTCATCAAACTCCAAGTCATACGTTTCTTAAACTAAGCCGGTGGCTTTGTTAAATACTCGGTATGCCTTGGATTTAAGTGAATATCCAACAAGGAAACCAATGTCACACCGCTGTTGGAATTTACCCAAGTGTTGGCGCTTCTTGTAGATGTACACTTTGCAACCAAACACCCGGAAGAATGAAATATCCGGCTTCTTCCCATTGACAAGCTCATAGGGGGTCTTCTTTAATAGCCTTTGGACGAAGAGACGGTTTGCTGCATAGCAAGCAGTGTTGATTGCTTCCGCCCAAAACTTCTCCGGAGTGTTGTACTCATCAAGCATAGTCCTTGCTAGAGTTATGAGAGTCTGGTTCTTCCTCTCTACAACACCATTTTGTTGTGGAGTATATGTGGCGGATACCTCATGCTTGATCCCCACTTCATCACAATAGTCTTCGATCTTTGTGTTCACAAATTCGGTGCCATTGTCACTTCTAATCTTCTTGATCTTCACATCAAATTCATTTTGAGCTCTTGTAGCAAACTTTTTGAATATAGCGGTTGTTTCTCCCTTGTCTTGAAGAAAGAACACCCAAGTGTACCGAGAGTAGTCATTCACTACCACTAAGCAATAGAGATTGCCTCCAAGACTAGCATAGGTGGTAGGGCCAAATAGATCCATGTGTAGCAACTCTAGGACTCTTGAGGTAGACATGAAAGCTTTGGTTGGATGAGTGTTTGCCACTTGCTTGCCGGCTTGACAAGCACTACACAATTTATCCTTCTCAAACACCACATCCTTAATTCCTCTAACCATCTCCTTCTTGACAAGCTTCTTCAAGGTTGACATGCCCACATGTGCTAATCTTATATGCCATAGCCAACCCAAAAAATTCTTGAAGAATAGACAAGTTTGCACATTAGCTTCATTTGAGGTGAAGTCCACTAAGTAGAGGTTGTTGTGCCGGAACCCTTTGAATATCATTGATGAATCTTCGATCTTGGTCACAATCACCTCATTTGGAGTGAAGAGACATTGAAACCCGAGATCACAAAGTTGACCAACCGATAGCAAATTGAAGCTCAATGATTGTACTAGCAAGACATTGGAAATTGATTGATATTGGAAGATAGCCACTTTGCCTAAGCCTTGTACTTTGCCCTTTGAATTGTCCCCAAAAGTAATCTTGTCTTGATTTGCACAATCCTCATCAAGTGTGGTGAACATTCGGGGGTCACCGGTCATGTGTTGAGTGCAAGCACTATCAATTACCCAATGGCTCCCACTGGTCTTGTAGTTCACCTACACACAAGCAACTTCGAGTTAAGCTTGTTGTTTGGGAACCTCCTTAGTACGGGGCTCCATTGCCTTGTCAACCAACTCCTTAGCAACCCAAAGAACCCTAGGCTTGTTCTTCATTGGTGGTCCAAGGAACACCACAAGTGGTCTACCCTTGGAATCTTTGTTGATGACATAGTGAGCATCATGAGCAAATGGCCTAGTGTGCTTGGGCAAGGTCTTGGGAAGTGGAGTCTTGCATTGAAACTCGAAGTGACCAATTTGTCCACATCCAAAGCACCTCTTAGGCTTGGGCTTTGGCTTCTCTTGATTGTAGCCATCGTACTTGTTCTTGTAGTAGTTCTTGGCTTCAATCTTGACCTTGGCCTTCATCACTTGATTTTCCTTGAACCCAATACCGGTCTTGTCATTCTTCATGATGGTGCTCATTAGAAGCTCACTTTGGAGATTGTGGCCCTTGGTGAACTTGTCAAGGCCACTAGCAAGCTTGGTCTTGTCACTCTTGAGCTTGGCAATTTCTTCTCTAAGAGAGTTGATCAAGGTAATAGCATCTTTGTCTTCTTCTTCCTTGGTCAACTTGATGGTGAAGGGCTTGTTTGCCTTGAGGTTGATTAGCTCTTCCTTGAGCTTTGAGTTCTCTTCCCTCATCTTCACATAATCATCATACTTGTTGGCTTCTACAACTCTCTTGCCCTTACACTTAGCACTTTGCTCAAGAGCCACATCATCAAGCTCGATTTCACAAGAGGTAGCACTTGCACACTTAGCACACGAGTTAGTAGCAACATGTGTAAGATCTTGAGTAAGCAATTCATTTGCTACCACTAGTGTTCAATGTTCACTTTTCACTTGGTTGTAGTCATCTTTTAGCAAGTTATACCTTGTATGGAGCTCTTGGGATGACCTCTCAAGCTTATCATGTTTATCATTAGCTTGCTTAAGAGAGGCTTTGAGCTCCCTAGTGCTAGATGTGAGAAAATTAATCTCAAGCTTCAAATCATCATTAGCACTAGACAAGGTGTCAAGCTTATCATGCAAGTTTTCTTTGATCTCAAGAAGTTTGTCATTTTTACTCTTGTACTTCCTTATGATGCTAGCGTACTTGTTGCAAATTTTAATTAGCTCATCATAGGAAGGTGCTTCTTCATCGTCACTTTCACTACCACTTGAGTCACCACTATTATCATCATCCTCTTTTTGTACCTTCTTGTCACCTTTAGCCATGAGGCATAGGTGTGTAGAGGATGAGCCCGACGATGAAGGAGGAGGTGGCGGTGGAATAGAAGAACCAATCACCAAGGCGGCCACCTTCTCTTCTTCACTCTCATCATCGGAGGAGTCACTTGAATCATCAATATCGGTGAGCCAATCACCCACAATGTAAGCCTTGCCATCCTTCTTCTTTTTGTGGAAGTTGAAGTTCTTCTTCTTCTTGTATGGCTTGTCTTGCTTCTTATCATCATCACTTGAGTCATCATTGCCGCCCTTGTTCTTCTTGAAATTCTTGAACTTTTTGTTCTTGAACTTGTCTTTCCTCTCTTCGGGGCAAGCATGAGCTAGATGACCAAGAGTGCCGCAATTGTAGCACTTCATTTGGGAGATTGGCTTCCTTGAAGAGCTTGTGAAGAATTTCTTCTTTGAGTCAAACTTGACTCTATTCTTGTTTAGCCTCTTCAACATCTTGGTGGGTTTCTTCACCATAAGAGCGATGTTGTCTTCATCATCATCATCACTTGCACTCTCAAGTACATATTGAATCTTGCACTTCTCCTTGGAAGATGCCTTGAGAGCCAAGTCCTTCTTCTCCTCCTTCTTGGAGGAAGATGAACTTCCATCATTGATCTTCATGTACATCTCATGAGCATTGATCTTGCCCAAAACTTGTGTTGGGGTAGTTGTGGAGAGATCGCCTTGATGAAGGACCGTGACGATGTGGCTATACTTGTCTATTGGTAAGACACAAAGTATCTTGCGCACCACATCGGCCGGTGCCATTTGAGTAAGCCCAAGGCCATTCAACTCCTCTACAAGCACATTCAAGCGAGAATATATTTCATTAGCATTTTCATGAGATAGCATGGTAAAAGAGTTCATCTTAGCAATGATGAGGTGATAGCGCTCTTCTCTTTCACATTTGGTTTCCTCGTGTAGAGCATAAATGTTTGTCCAAATCTCATGCGCGGTTTTGCAATTCTGCACACGGTTGAACACATCCTTGCAAATGCCACGGAAAAGAATGTTCTTCGCCTTAGTATTGTTCTTCTCAAAGAAGGGATCCTCGGCGAACACCAATCCGCCTATGGTGGCGGCTTTGTGAACGCCGACATCCACGGCCTCAAGGTAGGCCTCCATCAGCACTTTCCAATAAGGAAAGTCATCCCCATCGAACATGGGTGACGGTCCATCCCCATAGGACATCTTGCTCTAGGCGGTGAAGCCTAATTTAGAGCAACAAGGCTCTGATACCAATTGAAAGGATCAAGATGCCCAAGAGGGGGGGGGGGTGAATTGGGCTTGTTTTAAATTTCTAAAGCAAATATGAAAACCTATCAAATGCCAATCACCCCTAGTGCCTACCGGTCGTGTGTCCTAGCTAGAAAAGCGGTAGCAGTTTATGGAATTGAAAAAAAACCTAAGCAATTCTAGTAGCAACGGAAAGAACAAGACGGAATGTAATGCGGAAATGTAAAGAGCTAGGGAAAAGGAATTCTCGTTGACGCAGCGACGTTTTCCCGAGGTATCGAGGTGTCGACACCCCCTCTAGTCCTCGTTGGAGCACCTCGCAAGGTATCGCTCCCCTCTACCCGCGCAAGGGTAGAGTGCTCTCTACGGGCTGATTCTTCGCCACTCCGGCTCGGTGAATCGCCCACAACCGATCACAGAAGCTTGGAGAAGAGCCGCCGACAATCTTCCGGCGATCACTTCCTCCGAACACCACCAAACCGTCTAGGTGCTGTCGAACACCAAGAGTAACAAGCACAAGACCTTCACTTGACCGAATCAAGGCTAGGAAGGTGGATGGATGCACACAAGTCACTCCTAATCACTCTAGGAGGGAAGAACAAGATGAACTCTCTCAAATCTCTCCCTCACTAGGCACTTGGCTCTCCAAGAATTCTCTCAAGGTGTAACTAGGTGAAACAATGGCCAAGAGACATCCTAAGGACGAAGGGGGCAACTATAAATAGTCTCCACCTCCAAAACTAGCCGTTTTCTGCTTTTTCTCTTCTCTGCGAAGCCACCAGACTAGTCCGGAGCTAACACCACCGGACCAAGCAGCCTGGTCCGGAGCTCACTCTCTGCTGCGAAACAGACACCGTCGGACCACTTGCCTTGGTCCGACGCCCTGGTCCGACGCACTGGTCCGGAGCCAGGGTGCTCACTGAGTGAAAACACTTTCTCTTCTTCGAACCTCCGGACCACTCTCCTTGGTCCGGAGCCCTGGTCCGACGCGCAGGTCCGGAGCCAGGGAGCTCACTGAGTTGGATCACAACTCTGCCTGTGAGCGTCGGACTACCCGTCGGACCCTCCGTCGGACTAGTCCGGAGCTCACTCCAGGGTAGGCTTTCACTGACAGAGGCCATCGGACCACTTGCCTATGGTCAGGTGCTCTTCCAGACAGGTGGTTCGGAGCTCTGTCTCTGAACTTTTGCCTAAGTCAGGGACCGTCGGACCACTGTCCTTGGTCCGATGCCTACTTGGCAGACTGGTCCGGAGCCTCTTTCTCCCCTTGTTTCAACTGTTTTCACTAAGTCTTTTCTAGGGGTTTTGCTCCTACCATTTCTAGGGTTAATCAAGGGCTGATAGCAAGGTCTCTAGGACTAGTTGTGACAAGTGTGCACACACCAACTTTCCCAAACTCTCCTAGGTCAAGCTAATAATCTCATACCCCCCTTTATAGTACGGTCAAAGGAAAAACAAAGTCCTAGCTATACTTAGTGCCCTTCTCAACCTTATGGCACTAAGGACTAGCGTAGTCTTCAACTTGAATCAACATCCTTTGAAATCAAAACGATTTCCATCTTGGGGGCATGAATATCCATTAAGCCCATTCAAATTGTATCACTAATGACCTAACACAAATGACTTTGCCTCTGCAAAACACACGTTAGTCATAGTGACCTAGCATTGTCATTAATCGCCTAAACACAAGGGACCATGATTCTTCAGTGGCCAGAGACACCTCATCACCTCACTGAGTTTGATCCCAGGTACATACAGGAGGTTGATGGAGAGTACCTACTTGCAACACCTGAGGACTCCTATCAGCATGCTATCACAAATTACTCAAGGTCTTGGAAGGCTACTCAGGAGGCTAGTGCAGTCAATCCCTATTCAGTGCCCAAGATGAGAGGTATAGATTACCGTTTTTGGAATATCTTCCATTCCAACTTCTATGCTACCGCAATCTATGCCAGGCCAACTAGCAAGATATGCAAGATGCAGTACATTGACTTTGCTGAGTTGGAAAGCAGACAGGATGTTCAGTTGACTAGGGCTATCAGTGTGTGTGATCATTTTCATATGACTGACCTCATGGGCTTCAGGTATGATTGGAACACAGAGATCCTTGCTCAGTTTCATGCTACTTACTTTTGGGATCAGGAGAAGGATGAGATTCATTAGATGACTGACAGTCGCCACTACCGTTGTGACTGTCACCTTCTGCCGGATTCTTGGTTTTGGGAGCGAGCACAGGGCTTTGCCTAGTATCCATCAGGGTGCTAGAGCTGAGCCACACACAGTAAGCTACATATGGGAGGATCAGATTGAGGGGGAGCCCAACTGGTCCAGGATCAACCTCAGGAGCCTTCACTACATTCTGAACAACTTCATAAGGGTAACTCTCAATCCAAAAGACAATGCTACTGATCTTAATGGTTACATCACAAATGTTTTGTCTCGGTTTCCCAATGAAGAGAGGTTCAGTATTCCGAGGTTCATATGGATTGAGCTTGCTTGTGCCTTGGATGATACTAGGAGGAGGCTACCTTATGCTCCTTATTTGCAGTTTGTGATTGAGAGGGTCACTGGGATGAGATTTCCCAAGGATTGTGAGCACACCATGTGTGTGATCAAGAAGACCAGAGGAGGTGCACCACCAGCTACTGCTCGACCAGTTCCACCTTCTATAGGTGGTGGTACCTTTCAGAGACAGAGGGATGTTCCTGAGACTTCTCATTCTCGTTCTCGCTCTAATGTCAGATCCAGGAGTGGGAGGAGGATGAAGAAGTTTGGAGAGTGGATCAAGGCCATCTTCACTACATGCACTTATCAGGCCAGGATCACCTATGAGGAGCAGGTATCTAGCAGAGAGGCAGTTGCAGGAGCCAGGGAGTTGCAGGGACTTCCACCACTTCCTCCAGTGGAGACTCCTCCAGTGTTTCATAACTTGCCACGCTTGTCAGTTTCCAGTGATGAGGATGACGATGATGAGCAGGGTCAGTGGGACAGTTCTCAGTGGGCTCCTTGTGACCAGGTGTATGGCAGGAGGCCACGTCGTCAGCAGCAGCAACAACAGGAGGTTGAGGAGATAGCTGCACCTCCACCTCGCCTTTCAGGCCGTCAGCGTGGTCCGCGCTTCACACAGACTACACACCGAGCTGGACGCACCGTGATCTCCAGTGATGATGAGGATATGGAGGAGTGATTGGTTCCCCTTCTCTTTTCTTCTCTTTTTGGCGCTTGATGCCAAAGGGGGAGAAGTTTTGGGGGGGGGGGTCAAATCTTTTTCGCTGCAGTTTGAGCTTCATGTCATATCCGTTGAGAGAGAGTTAGTTTATTAGCTTGTGAGGTTGAGTGCCGCCGCAAAACTCTATTTTATGTAATAAGGCACTAGTTTGACTCTATTTATGTTGGATATGGACATGTATTTGTGGATTTCGATTCAGGTTATTTTTATCACTGTGCCTGTGCTGTTTTAGATCTGTTGTTTCTTGTGTAGAAACCTCACTGTTACCTGACTGTTATAGCCAGAGCGGCAATGCCACCCTCCCAGGGCGGCAGTGCCGCCCCCTGCTACAACAGCTAGGGTTGTGTGCTTTTATTTCATATAAATTGTCATATGCATCACGTCTCATCCTGTGACATATTTTGAGCACCCCACAACAAGCATGGTTGTAGGGGGAGGCCCCAAATCACTTTGAATGTGTGAAACTTGGTTTATAATACCAATTTGAGAATTCAAATCTCAATTCACATATTCAGGGGGAGTTCTCTACACCCGTGATTGTATATCTCAGATTTATGATTATTCTTTTGTAAGCTTGAATTGGGTTGTCATCAATCACCAAAAAGGGGGAGATTGAAAATGCAATCAAGCCCTAAGTGGGTTTTGGTGTTGATGACCGCTTAATTCAAGAACTAATGAGATCTATTGAGATGATAAGTAGGTACTAACAAAAAGAGGAAAGACATAGAGAAGGTGGAGGTACCACAACTACTATGGTGGCTACTCTACTCATCAAAGGTTTAAATTCATTTATGGTTTGAATCTAAGTATAGGTATGTCGTACTATTAAGGGGGATTCTAGTGCTGTTTGGTCAGATGTGAATCACATGCTCAAATATATATCTCAGACATGCACTCAGCTAGCTCAGTGTCCATGCCAAAACTCTCTTCCAGCAGACACACTGAGCTAGGGCGGCTGTGCCTCCCTCTATTTCCAGCAAATTTCCTTGACTATAAAAAGCCGCTGGAAAGCTCTCCACCTTACTAGACCAGTACCCCTTCGTCTTCCTCGCATTCCGGCCGTTAGAAACAGAGCTCTCTCCCTCTCTCACTCCATTTTTGACCTTCACCCTTCAAGCAATCCCACACTTCCAACCATAGATTCTTGAGGGAAAAGGCAGCAAAACACTCCTAGAGAGCGGATCTACTACTTCCCAAAGTCTAAGAGCTTGTGGTTCACGTTTGGCTGGCGGTGCTAGGGTTTGTTACCCTTGGAGATTGCTCCTAGCTGGCTAGGCGTCGCCCTAGAGCTTGCCCATTGTTTGTGGCGGCCTAGAGAGGTTTGTAATTGACTTGTGAAGCTAAGGTATTACCCCTCATCTCAAGGATTCACTTCCTTGACTTGAGATTGAGTTGGAGTTGCAAAGCTCCTAGCCTTTGTGGCACCTCAACAACGTGGACTTAGGCAAGCCTTGGTGGCGAGCTGAACCACAGGATAAACATCGTGTCTTGTGTGCTGGTCCCCTAGGGTTTTATTCTTGCAGTATATCTTGTGCTAGGGTTTGTGTTGGCGATTCAAGGAAAGAAGTGATTTCTGTGGTAACCAGTCTTCGAACTGGTTCTTGTGTTGATTTTGCAGGGAAGGACTCACCTTGGTACCTAGTTACTCACTGCTAAACCTCAGCTCTACCTGCTTATTATTTGTAGGCCGGCAGTGCTGCCCTATAGAGGCCGGCAGTGCCGCCCTTGTGTTTGACATCTTCTTGAAGTGAATTTTTACAGGCCTATTCACCCCCCTCTAGGCTATTTACCCTTCCTAAGATCCTACACTATCCATCCACGGGGCTGGCGCCGGCCTATTTTTCATATCACCATCCGACGATAAGCTACAATACGTACTACGACTATTGTTTCTAGCCTCCAACAACGCCGCAGAATACGAAGCAGCCCTTCACGGGCTCAGAATCACAAACAAACTCAGCATAAAGCGTGTTATCGTCTACGGCGACTCAACCCTAGTAATCAATCAACTCAACAAAGAATGGAAGTGCTCCAATGAGAAGATGGACGCATACTGCGCCGCAATTCGAAAGCTAGAAGGCAAGTTCTTCGGGATCGAATACCACCATGTTCCACGAGATCGAAACCAAGATGCAGATGAAATGTCCAAGTTAGGATCGTCACGATCACCCATCCCGGCGGGAGTCTTTATTCAAGACCTACATGAACCGTCAATCGCCGACGAGCACGCAACTCCACCTAAGGAAGTACCACCACTGCAGGCCAGCATACTCACCGTCGCAAACACCAGCCGGCCATTCGACTGGAGAGATGATTTCGTCTAGTACCTCTCTAACAACGCAGTGCCATCAGATGAGATAGAAGCAGAACGATTGACCCGCCGAGCTCACAACTATGTCCTAGTGGACAGTGGGCTGATGAGGAGAAACTCCAAGATGGAAGTGCTACAGAAATGCGTCTCCAAGGAAGAAGGCGTGGCGATCTTGCAAGACATCCACGCCAGCACCTGTGGGAATCATGCCGCTACAAAGACACTAGTACGAAAAGCTTTCCGAGCAGGTTTCTACTGGCCGACGGCGGTCGCCGACGCAGAGCAAATGGTGCGAACCTGCAAGGGGTGCCAATTCTTCGCCAAACAAACTCACCATCTCGCCTAGGAATTACAAATAATACCAGCCTCTTGGCCCTTCGCTTGTTGGGGTTTGGATATGCTAGGTCCCTTCCAACCAGCACCAACAAACTTTAAATGGATCTACGTGGCCGTCGACAAGTTCTCCAAGTTGATCGAAGTCAAACCAATCACCAAGGCATCGGCCGGAACCGCGCGGTAACTTTCATCGACGAAATCATACACCGGTTCGGCGTCCCAAATTCAATCATCACCGACCTGGGATCAAATTTCACCGGAACCTCTTTCTAGGATTTCTGCGAAGACAATAAAATACCGGTCAAGTATGTCTCCATCGCCCACTCAAGAGCAAACGGCCAGGCCGAACGCGCAAACGGAATTATACTAGACGCACTCAAGAAAAGACTATACAAGGAGGAAGAGAAGAACGCCGGTCGCTGGTTACACGATCTACCCGCAGTGCTTTGGGGACTACGTACGCAACCCAGTCGAAACATCGACGTCTCCCCGTACTTCATGGTTTTCGGCTTGGAAGCAGTAATGCCAACCGAGGTCGCCTTTTGCTCTCCACGTGTGGAAAACTACGACGAAGAAACATCCAACCAGGCTCGCATCGATGACATCGACCATCTAGAAGAGGAAAGGCTAACTTTGTGCATACGCACGACCAAGTACCTAGAAGGCGTTCGACGATACTACAACCGCAATGTCAATAACAAATCATTCACCACCGGAGATCTCGTACTCAAAAGGAAACTCAAGACCGAAGGCATGCACAAACTCTCATCACATTGGGAAGGCCCCTACGTCGTTAAAGAGGTAACCCGACCAAGGTCTTATCGGCTCGCCGACCAGGAAGGCATCGACGTACCTAACTCATGGAGCATAGAACACCTCAGACGTTTTTACGCTTGAATACTTGTATGGTTTCTCCCACCGATATCAATAAAGATCGACGATCTAGCCCATACACACTCTCCCTTTTTGTCATCTATTTCGCGACCACAGTGCCTGACGACCATTACAAAATGTATATGGCGATCGACGACCCTTCCAAAAACACTCCCACAGTGTTCGATGACCCCTCCAAACGCACTGCGGCGTTCTCCAAACAGCCTGGCCATAATCAGAAAGCCCCTGAAGCTGGTCTGCCAACGGGTCATAACGAATAGAAGTAGCTACCCTACTCGTTACGACCACGGTGACAGAACTCCCAACTGTTATTTCCCCATAAACCGGGCGGTATCATTTGGGTCAGAGGCCATGAGGTTATGCGCCCAGAATCTGTATAAGACCACAGAACGGTCGACGACTCTACAAGCAGCATGGTTTTGCGCCCAGCGTCTGCAGGAACGGTCTCCACGGGCCCTGGTCACGCCACGATAGAGCCTCTCAGAAAAGGGCCCTGACTCTGGTATCATTCAAAGCGTGCATGAGCTGTTCGCCCTCTGCGCTGCGGATTGCCAGTAGTGTGCCTCATTGGGAGTCCTTATGTACCCTACGCATGAAGTGGCGATAGCCCTACGATCTGGACCATTTGAGACCCAAGGCAGAACGCTTGATTCGCTACGACTCACGACTCAGCAGGCATGAAGGGACATACAAGTGAAATAAAAGCTCACCGTCCGGATAAACAAAAGCTTTGACACATTTCACTTACACGTCCATACCAACCCCCCATCACATACAACAACAGCTATCTAGTAGCAAAGAACTCCACATCGCGAAACAGACCCTCAGCCACCACGTCGCCTTCCCTCTCCAAACGACTAATATCAGAGTCTGAAATACCGGCCGCATAACCAGTCTCCAACCTTTGAAGTTTGACGCGCGGGTTAATGCGACTGCAACATCGATAAGCCATGGGAAAGCATCTCTTGTGCTGCCAAAGTCACAAATGTTTTGAAGCGACCACAAAAGCCTTGCACCTTCGCCGCAAATTCACAAACAATATCATCCGACACAGGGGCGGAAGTAAAGGCAACATCATCCACACAGGCCACCACCGGGCCTACCTCTTCAATCACATCCCAAAACCGACGACGCCAGGCAACAACTTGATCCGCCAGTTCTACAAGCAACAAAAGGAGTAAGTACAAAAGCAACAACTAGAAGAACCCCATAGACAACTACGAGCCAACCTTTCTCCGCCTGTGAAAGACGATCGATGTCGCGATCCTTCTCCAGCAGAGCCCTCTCCAATTCATGCGTCCACGCACGAGATTTCCGCAAAGACTTCTCCAAAGACGCAACGCGAAGCTTACGTTCTCGACTAGTTCTCAGCAATGCCTATGAAACAAGCGTCAGCATGCGGCCAGTTCATGATAAAAACAAGCCGACGACTCACCTCCACACCACTCAAGATGCTCCGACCAGAATCAGAATCTTCATCACCAACAATACCCTCCGGCGGGGGAGACATTCCCATAAAATCATCGTCAATTATAACAGAAGAACGCTTCCTCCTCTTCGAATGATGGGTAGACGCCAGTGGCACATCCTCATCATCAATTTCGGCGGCAAAACCTGAAGGTATCTCGGGACTCCCTGAAGAAGCAAGTCCACTATCAAGTCCCGGGGGATCTGAGGGCTCCGACCTCAAAGGCTCCGGATCGACAACAGTCGTCCCAACGCCGGGAAGCTCCTCATCATCAACCCCCTCAGAACGACCAGAACCCGCCAAGGGCGTACAAAACTCTGGCAACAGACCAGGGGTCGGTAAGATAGCAAAGTAGTGAGCACGGTCTTCACCACAAACCTGCATAACAGAGGCACATAAGTACACCACTAGCTACAATGACACAACACAGAGCAAGATGTGGATCAAAACCTGAGGAGGAGGACGACAAAGAGAAAAGGCCTCCCTCGAATGCGATGGCTGCGAACGCTTCGACAGGTCAAAGATGTAGTGTAAACGCTTTTCACCAATAGTGCTCTCAATATTCTCCGGCGCTTCGCGGGTACCATCAACAATCCCAACATACTCAAAAGCTGGATGCACCCTGTCCTTGCAAGGCTGACATCGCCTGACAATAAAACTACAAGCTACCACCACCCCATCAAGAGTGCGGCAGTCGAGCAGCTCCAAAAGTAAGTTCACGGTATCCAAGTTTGCCCCAAAGGGCAGGTCCGACTAGGTCTCCAAAACTGTTGGCACTAGCGAAGGATCACATGGCACAAAGGGTTCCTCCTGATGGATATAAAACCACCTAGACTTGTGTCCAGCAAATTTGGAATGCAGCGGCATCGAGATGTATTCCCTAGCCATACCATCCCTGAGTTGAAGGTAAATTGAACTAATAACACCAACTGACTTGCTCCCATTTATCTTCAAACGAAAGAAGTACCGGAACAAATCAAAGTGGGGATAGATCCCAATAAACGCCTCGCAAATATGAATAAATGTTGCAATGTGAACGATCGAGTTGGGGTTTAGATTGCAGAGTTAAATACCATAGTATCACAAAAGGCCACGAAGGAAAGGATGAACCGGAATCCCAAGTCCGCAGCGAAAGAAAGGCTCGAACACCACAAGCTCACCACTGTTCGGCGTCGGATACGACTCATCGAACGCTGGTCGCCACCCACCGACTTCCTTATCTGGAAGAAGACCGCCAAAAACAAGAACGTTGATGTCGTCCTCCTTCAACGTACTCCGAGTCCAGTACTCCGCCCAGGGCGGCACCACCAAATCCTCGACACTAGCATTTGGGGGCAACGACACAGAGGCTCCCCTGACTGCCGCCGCCGACTTTCTATGCACACCCTTCTTCGGCGCCATCTCCAGCGGATAGAGCGGCCAGAGACTACTATGGCAGGATAATCGGCAAGGCAACGGCTGATATGATGAGATAATCGCGGCGAAAGACGAAGGATTCCTCACCACAACGCTAATGAAAAACCGTCGCCGCCCTCCTCCCTTTTATACCAGGGGATGCAACGCTTCCCATTCCAGGGTTTTTGGGAAACCGCGCAGACCAAACAAGAAACCACCACGCCCACTTCCTGCGCTGTGACTTGGACCGTTGTCCTCACCGGTTGTTTCGACCCATTTACCACCCCTTCCATAAACTTTCGCCTACAATCAATCACATGATTTTTGGCTAATAATTTCTTTGTACAACATTACCAATGCTACAGTCCCGAGGACTGGACGCACATCTTTGTTATTTTTAAGGAAGAAGATATAACTACAACAACCTGGCCGACACGGTCGACAGATCTACACGCACAAACACGCTCGGGGACTCCGTCAACACCAACTACCACCCTCAATGTCAGTTGCAGTCCCGACCAGGCTCGAGGACTTCGTCCAGTTCCACATCGAGCAACGCTCGGGGACTGCGACCAGGACGCCAGAGAACAACGCCTGGAAGGACAACACCCGGGGACTGACGCCCATGGATTGCAAATAAAAAACAAGAGACCCCGATACAAGAATCTCTCTGAGCTCCTTCCATCTGGCTCGAGGACTACGGGTATTCGCAGTCGCTTTTACAAATTTACGTTCCAATTTCTATTTATTTACTTTGTGCACCGCTTTATAGAGCATGGCATCACGTGCATACTTCACCTGCCACCATGCTCGAGGACTAAGTGGGTACACTGCACCTTGTGGTGAATGTACTAATCTTGTTCATAAGCAAAGCTCGTCTGTTTTAATGTGCGGTTTTTGCAGAGCCTAAGTGGGTACACTTCACCAGGGAAAAACCCTTCAAAAGTTTTTTTCTTCTTCAGCACGTCACATTCTCCCAGCAAGCAACTGCAACATCAGGCAAGACGACCACCTCGCACGCTAGGACACGACGTTCTCGACCAGATCGACCTGGTCGGGAAACCTCTCCGAGCAGCATCTCGACCAGCCATGCTGGTCGAGGCTCTACGACGACCACCCCGCACGATGGCGACTAGCTGGACGCCTCTCAGGATGACGCCGCAGACTCGTCAGAAGAATATAACGTACTCGGGGACTTGTTGGGGATATAACCTCGGCATATCCCCAGGGACTTTCTTGGGCCTGGAGACCAGGAGACGGCCTAGCCCACGAGGCCTTGCGGCACGCGACCAGCCCGTCGTGCTCGCTAAGGACTCCTAAGAAGACTTGCTCGCCAAGGAAGATTCTAGTAGATAGACTCGGATCCCTTGTCATAAGGAACTGATCGCAATCTGTTAGGATATGGAAATTGTAACCCTGCTCCCCGACTATATAAGGCGAGCAGGGACCCCCTCTCAAAAACCCCAGATAACCTCTCTCAGATCATCTACAGATCTTGTAACCTGATATACGAGATCAATCTAGTCACCAGAACACAGGACGTAGGGTATTACGGCGGTTTGCCGGCCCGAACCTGTCTAAATCGCCGTGTCTACGCTCTTTGTGTTACGCTTGATCGCCGTTGCTACACCTCTGCCTAACAATCTACTACCGTGGGGTACCTTTTAGGTAGACTGCGACGCATATTTCGTCGACACTTGTTTCAAGTTATTTTCTTTCATGGAACACTATTCAATCACGGAACAGGTATGAACCGTCCTTACGATATTTTAGTACGCATCTATGATTGACGCGTGGTCTAAAAAAGGGTGAGCTCTAGACGGTCAGTAACAACATCATCTATGATTGACTTGTTATTTAATCATGATCCACGGTCAGTAACACGAATCACACCAAGCACACCCACCAGCCATATATACAGAGCAAATAAACACACATACTTAAACTATATTATTATTATTATTATTATTGCATTTGATCGATTCATCAGCAAATTAAACAAAAAGAAGCTGGGCCGGGTCTCTGCTCTCTCTCTCACACTGCACACTGCTTGTTGTGCGAAGAAAACAGGTGATGATGATGATACGGTGGATAATGCAATTTTAGGGAGTACACTGCAGCACGGTGCACGCATCCATGCAAATTGTTGAGCGGAAGAAGATCGAAGAAGAAGCAGCAGCTACACATACACATGGGTACATACAGCAGGTAATAATATATATAGATGGAGCCCGCAGCTAGGTAAATCGATCAGTTGACGGTGACCTTGCCGACCATTCCTGCTGGTTTGTGGGGAGCGCAGTAGAAGCCGTAGGTTCCCGGCACAGTGAGGGTGACGGAGTATGTCTCGCCTGGCGCGTTGAGGAAGTCATCCTGCGAGATGGTGTCGGCGTCGACGCCGCTGGGCACCTCGTCATCGTCGAACACGATGTTGTGCGGGTAGCCTTCGTTGTTCTTGAACGTGATGGTGTCGCCGGCCTTGACGGTGAACTCGCTGGGCTCGAACACCAGCGCGCCTCCGTTTGCGCCCAGCAGCACATCCTGGGCCATGGCGGCTCCTCCTCCTCCAAGCAGCATGGCGCTGGCTGCCACGGCCACGGCGGCGGTGCCGGCGGCCTTGCCGAGAGAGGCGCGCACGGTGAAGGAGGACGGCCTGCTCCTGCTGCCCAACAAGGCGCGGGCCGGCGCGAAGGAAGGGGCGGTGACGGTGGCAGAGGAGAGGGAGGCCATGGCGAGCGAGCGAGCGAGCGAGGTCGTCAGTCAGCTATGGATATAGGATGAATGGACCGATGATCTACACGCACGTACCGGAGGGAGTAAGGAAGCTAAGCTAATTAATAAGCTAGAGCAGCAGCAAAAAGAGACCAGCAGCAGGCAGGCACAAGAAATAAAAATGCATGCAGAGCAGGGCGTGGAGGCGAGACGACGAAGAATGGGTGGCCAGCGACGCGCGTCACCGGATTTTCTTATCCCGTGCTGGCGCCGGCTTATGGCTGTGATGGACGCATGCATCCATTCCGGATCAGGTTCCTCGTTCCTGGCGGCGCGGCGGGGATCATCTTATGGCCAAAGGCACGAGGCCCGTGGGCTGGCCCAGTCCTACTTAGCCCGTAGAATGTTGGGCCAAGCCTGAAAGCAAAGAGTGGGCCGCAGCAACGAACAAACGAAACAAGTGGCTGGCTGGCCCGGAGCAACGACTTTTCCATCGTCCTGTCAAGTCGTCGTGCTCGTCTTCGTCTACCTCCCGTCGTGCTGATACCCCATTCCAATTCCAATCCCCAACCACCGGCCAGGCAAATTAGGGTTTCTTCCTGCTTGCTTTACAGACCCGTCCAGTTTGCGGAATCAGTCGGTGATGGAGTCCCTGTTCGGCTTCTGGGACGCGCAATCGCAGCGGAGGAGGACGGGCGGCTTCGAATCGCTCAAGCGTCTGGGTCACATCTCACCCGCTGTGCAGTCCCACCTCAAACACGTAAGGCCCCCTCGTCTCCGTACGTCTCCCGACTCTCTTCTTCTCTGTGCTTGGTGGCTTGGGCTGATAACCCGTTCCGTTCCCGACTGCAGGTGTACCTCACCCTATGCTCCGCGCTGGCCTTCTCTGCGCTCGGCGTTACCTACACATCCTCCTCAACGTCGGAGGCACCCTCACGACCCTCGGATGCCTGGCCGCCATCGCCTACCTCATCTCCCTGCCCGCCTCACAGGACCAGGAGAGGAACCGCTTCGCCCTGCTCATGTCTGCCGCGCTCCTTCAAGGCGCCTCTGTTGGCCCGCTCGTCGACCTCGTTATTCACTTCGATCCGAGGTCGACCATCATCCTCTTATTTTATTTTATTTTATTTTATTTTATTAGGCCTTTCCACTCTACCTGCTGGTACTGAATGCCATTGTTCTGTTCTGTTCATTTCCTCTCAGCCTTCTAGCTAGCTAGAATTTACACCAAATAAAAGAATGATGATCTCTTGAGCTGATTACACTTGTAAACTGCTTTTGCTCTACTCATCTACCAGGATTCTCGTTACGGCGTTTGTCGGAACCGCAATTGCTTTTGGATGCTTCTCTGGCGCTGCCATCATCGCCAAGCGCAGGGAGTACCTGTACCTCGGCGGTCTGCTTTCGTCTGGCCTCTCCATTCTTCTATGGCTGCAGTTTGCTACTTCAATCTTTGGCCACACCAGCGCTACCTTCATGTTCGAGGTTAATAATACAAATCTGAAGTTGTCTTCGCCTTGTAATAAGAAAGAAAGCATGCAACCAAGCTGACTGACTGACTGCATCATGGATGCCTGACTGCTGCAGCTCTACTTTGGCCTCCTGGTTTTCCTGGGATATATGGTGTTTGACACCCAGGAGATTATCGAGAGGGCACACGGTGGGGACATGGACTACATCAAGCACGCGCTGACTCTCTTCACCGACTTTGTTGCTGTTCTTGTTCGAATCCTTGTCATTATGGTGAGTTGGCAGCAGCTAGCTGCTGTTGCCGTATGTGTGTGTGTTTTTATTAATATTACTCCTCTCTTAGTCTTAGGAAATGGTCGCAATTGGATGTAGTACCGGCCATGTGTTGATGGCTTGCTGCCTCACACTAAGTTGTTGTTGCTTTGGTTTGCTTCTGCAGATGAAGAATGCGCAGGAGAAATCCAAAGACGAGAAGAAGAGGAAGAAGCGCTAGCTAGCTGCTGAATGAATTGGAGGCCACCACCACTCCAACTTATCCTATCTTGTTCCTATGCTGTTGGGGTCTCCCCTTGCCTCCTGTCCTGAGTTTACCGAACTACTACTACTGCTACTACTAATACCATGTATATGTACTTCGTAGTACTAAAGACCAGAAGAAGCTTTGAGCATGCAGTCGTTTACCTGAATGTACCTATGACCGTTCACTGTTGGGAATGCGTATTTGATGGATGGACCTATGCTGTATTGTGTTGAGTTGCTGGTGATGATGGATGGACTTGCTGTTTTCTTGAGGCTACCTGTAGCCGACAAGAGGGCTATGCTATGCCTATGCAGAGAGAAAACCTCTCCTCTGTAATGTTGTTAAGCGGAGACTGCAGTTCCAATAGTCTCCGGTTTCAGTCCGTCAGTGTACACTCACTGCTTTCCCTTGCCCTCATATGTATTGAGTTTACATGTACTTACTACTCTCTCCGTTTTAATTTATAATTCGTTTGATTTTTATGACCTTAAATTTAACTACATGTCTTATTCAAAAAAAATTGTGCAAACTCCTTAGCACTCGGCAAACATATAGGGGCCGTTTGACAGCGCTCCACGGAGCTGATTCTCAGGGAGAATGACTGTCAAACGCAATTTCCATTATGTGAAGTGATTCTCTGAAATGAACTAAAACGCTGAGAGCTGGAAAAAGTAGCATCACCTGATTCGATTTTGAGAGTTTAGACTAAACAATTAAAGAGAATCATTTTCAGCCACAGAATTACTTCACCAGAGAATCAAGGAGCACAGCTGAAGAATCACGGAGCACAGACAGGCCCATATAATAATAACGAATGGCATCAATCGTGGTGGCTTTGGCAACACTGAATCACGAATGAAAATCAGTGGTGGATGTAGTTACCCAACTAGTATATAATACTAATAGAATAATTAAAAAAAATCACTTTTATGCAAAGTTGGGTTCCAGTGTACTGAGCTGAGGCAGTGTGCTGTGGTTGACTCCCGCCGGCCGCTGTCGCCGCCGCAGGCAGCGGCAGCTCCACCGCCACAGCTGAGGTCCTTGGCCGCCGCCGCCACAAGTGCTCGTGGGGCCTTGTACCAGGACGGTCGTCATCGTTCGGTAGAGGCAGAGACAGAGACAGAGTCGGTGGGCTCCTCCTCCTCCGGCAGCGCAAGAAGATCCTTGCTGTGGTGCCGTGCTTGGGCCATGGAGGACGGGTCCCCCTCGTTCCGGCATCTGACCACTGGGGCAACTGGTCCTTCCTCCTGTTCACCGCCGCCCTGGGCATCTGGTCGGAGAAACGGACCCCCGTGGGCAAGGCGCTTAGCGGGGCTCTGGTGAGCGTCCTGCTGGGTCTTGCGGCCAGCAGCGCCGGCGTGGTGGCTGCGGACACCCCGGCCTACCGCGTGGTGCTGGAGTACCTGCTGCCGCTGGCCATCCCGCTGCTGCTCTTCCGCGCCGCGTGCTCCGCTCCACGGGGGCCCTGCTTGGATCTCGTGCGTACTGTTCGATTGCTTGCTTGCTTATGCTGCCTCTGCCTCTGACTGATCCCTATGTAATACTCCGTATGCAGTGGCGACAACGATTGGCACTGTGGTGGCGTTCCTGCTCGTCCCCATGCGCTCACTGGGGCCGGACAACTGGAAGATCGCAGCGGCGCTCATGAGCCGTCACATCGGGGGAGGTGACTGCATGCATCATGTCGTCCTGGACCTGTACTTGGTTGTTGCATTACATACTGATGAATACATACTCTGAGATGTGTTTGTTTCAGCTGTCAACTACGTTGCTGTTTGTGAAGCTCTTGGGGTTTCTCCGTCAGTGCTGGCTTGCCGCTGACAACATCATCTGCGCACTCTACTTCACAAGCATCTTCGCAATAGCTGCGAGGATCCCCGCGCCCGCGGAAGAAGAAGAACACTCGGTCGCTGCTACTGCTACTGCTGACAGTGACAGTAACAATTTGCAGAGCGCCGCCGTGGCCCTGGCTGTGTCATTCGCCATATGCAAGGCAGGCAAGCTGGCGACAAACGATTCTGGGCGTTCCAGGGGGAAGCCTTCCGTGCATAACAGCAATCGTGGTGGCATTGGCAACACTGTTCCTGTCTCGCCTCGGCGACCACCTGGCGCCGTCATTCTCATGCAGGTGTTCTTCGCTGTCGTGGGAGCCAACGGCAACGTCATCAACACCAGCCCTAGCATCTTCGCGTTCGCTTCCGTGCAGATCGCCGTGCACCTCCTGCTCACCCTTGGCGTCGGGAAACTGCCAACGTCGGCGGCCCCACCACGGCCTGCGGCCTCTCGTGGTTCCTGGGATCCTTGCGGGCATCTTTGGGATCGCCATTGCAACCTTCATGGGAATCGCTTTCGGTCTGCTTCTCCTCAAACACATGGCATGACACCCCAGATTATATGTGCTCTGCTCTGCCTGCTGCTGTATTCCTTCCTTTATTACACATGACATGAACATGATCCATCCACATAACATAATTAGTACGTACTATACAACAAGCACTTGATATATAACGTGCAAATCTTGACGTTTCTAACTCATACTACAATATATACATATGGGACACTCACAGCTTGCAACTCATCTACACAAGTCTCTATCAACAAGACAACAACAGCCTGGCTACGTACAACTCTCAGATTTCCTTGGGTTCGGAGACCAACCAGGCAAGCATTACCACTAGCTACTAAATGTACGGGCTACATTTCCATAATAATCCTACAAATACAAGGATGACAACAAGAGCCAAAAACACAACTGAACCAATCCGTGCAACAACCTCTCGTCGTCTTCTCAATCTCAAGGATGCCACTGCTGCCACTCCAGTCACATGGAGTCCATCACGGACATCCTGGCTGCTCTCCTCCTCCCTAGTATATTCCTGTTTGTGCCTCTTCTTGATGAGATTGCCTCCATGATGCACCTCACCATGTAGCAGTGTACCCTCTGCAAAACAGAATTTCAGATACAGCTCAAGTTGCAGCATGCAGGTGGAGGTGGGATATCTATATTCGTCTTAATAGCATCCCAAGCCAATAAACACATATCCATCTCTGCTCAATATATATATATATATATACATACACTAATTTCAGAGAGCACTAGAGGCATTTAAACGGAAGTTGCAATATATTACCATCAAATGTGAAATCTTGTAGCTTTTCCGTCCACGAAACTACTTGAGTAGGTATCACCCCTCCACCTTGAATATGCATTGCTTCTCGAGCCTGATCAAGATCATATTAATCCAGTTAATACTAGCATCAGTAAATGGAGTAATGGGAAGGTAGAGTCGAACCATAGATTGGGAGAACACTTTGGCATAATCCTCATTATTGTTGGTGGATGAAGTGCCTCTGCTATAACGTAATCCTGCTTCATCTGCACCCTCCAAATAAGAAGTTAGTACAGGCTTACTGACTGATGCCCTCTGAATTGAGCGCACAAGGCGGATCCTTCTTGGTGCATTCCCTTGGTATGGATCCGTACAAGGTTTCGCTGCCCATCCTTGGAGTCCATTAAAGACATCTGAATCTGAAATGTCAGTCCTAGCCGGTGCTACCATACCATCGAACAAGTGCTGGGGATAAGGAGTCGAGGAGGCTGCAGAGCACAAGGCTCCACTATTTGGTGCTTCTGTTTCAGGAACGAATGCCGATTGAAGTTGACATTGGTTGTAAGAGTGGGACACTTGAGCTGATGCATTGGAAGCCAAGTTACTCTCAGCTCCTACGTGATCATTAGTATTGTCTTTATCAACTTGTAGTATTTTGGTTGCAGAAGCAGAAGTACCTGTGCCATCTGTACCCTTTTTGTTTGAAAAGGAAACTAGGAATTATGTTGAGGCATGAATCCCAAGATGGATAAAGTGAAGACAAAAAGATCCTAACCTTGATTAGTCCTAGCAACGTTTCAGAACCAACTTTTGCACGGCTATTTTGAGCCAATATCTTGCTGTTTGAGCTGTTGTCTAGAACGGGTAGAGAAGTAGTAGGGTGGGGCTCAACATTTACAGTGGCCTGCTCAACCATGTCAGCCACAGAAGGGCTGGCCAACAAGTCTTCCAGATCCTGATGAGCAATGATACTATCTATATACGCTGAAAGATCTTGCTCGCCAGCATTGCCAAGAAAAGGATGATCAGTGTAAGGACGCATCGGAGATGTGATTGTAGGGAATCCATTGAATGTATGCTCAGGCTGTAGGTCTGGAAGCTGGGCTAACACATCCAGAAGATGATCGTCTCCCTGCTGGTCACAGTTACACCACGAATCAATCAATATGCAGCGTGCATTGAAATTAAATGAGATCTTAACTTAGACCAATGCAAGGATACTCTACTGCACCTGGTTGGATGTTGGCTCATTGCTACTGACAGTTGCAAGAACATGAGACATTTTGGCAGAGGCCGGTTGGCTGGGATTCTCAGCTTTCACCGCTGGCCCCGCGATGGCCGGAGACGATGTGGACGGTGAATCGGCGGCGTCGGATTCCTCCTCGTTCCTGTTGAATAGGCGGTAGAGCACGAAGCTACCCTGGTGATATAAGAGAAATTAGCTATTATAGAACTCCAAACGTTGAGTTTCTCCATAATAGGATTCATAACATTTGATTCTCTCTAATAGGATTTCAAACAATTACAATAAGCTCTAATGATATTTTGTTTTTTTTAATCTCTTTTGTCATCTAAAAATACATTTATTTTTTATATTGACCCTATTACCCTTTAGTTAAATTATTCATGCTGTTTCATCTACATACATAATTACGCCGCGCTCATTCTCCCTTCCACGTAAACACTGCCGTCCGCCGCCGCTTCACCGTGAAGATCGACCGTCGGCCCTCCTTAGTCCTTCCCTCCCCACGCTTGTAAACACTGCCGTCCGCCGCCGCTTCACCGTGAAGATCGACCGTCGGCTCTCCTTAGTCCTTCCCTCCCCACGCTGGCGATCTGCCCTCCATGGATGGAGAACCTCCGGCCGAATCTATCAGCACTGGCCGGGCGGTCGCCATGGACGTCGATGCAACGTTGGGGCCTGATGCCCTAGCCCTGGCCACTACACACCTGGTGTACCGTGTACAGCCGGACACAGTTCCTGCAGGGCAGGCCACGGCTGCTCGTGCAGCCGATCACCTTCCACGGCGGCTCTGTTTCTTGAGCGCGTGCCCAGCTCTGCTCGCAGTTGGCGCGGCTGCTATTGCTCCTGCTCCCCCGCCGGCTACTGGGTTCTGCTCGCCACGGAGGGCGTCGCGGTCGCGCTCATCTAGTTGCTCTCCCACCTCGCGCACGACGACGTGCAGCCGGGCTACCACTCTTTGCCGTCCATGTGCGGACGCTGGCCACCTGACGACGCCGCTGGGCTGTCGCCTGGTTTGATTTTGTGTGCGTCCCATCCCACCTCTCGGAAGCCAGCAAAGGCCATGGACAGCCAGCCACGTCCGCCAGCCAAGGCATCTGGGCCAGCCAGCCAAGGCCAAGGGCGGAAGCAAGCAGCCAGCAACAACCTTTTTTTTTTGCAAAATGATACAACAATCACCGTCAAAACATTGAAGTGTGATCATTAGAGGAACAAATACATGTATTTAGATGGTAAAAGAGATTAAAATGGCGCAAAATGTCATTAAAACTTATTGTAATTGTTTGGAGTCCTATTAGAGAGAATCAAACGTTAGGAATCCTATTATGCAGCCGAACGTTTGGAGTCCTATAATAGCCAATTTCTCGTAATAGAATACAAAGAAACAAGAAATGATTGTAATCAGCCTCCTGGGGGCAGCAGTAGTCAAATGGAAATGGGTTTAGCAGGAGCAAAACGAACGTTTTGGCCTTGCTGGAGCTGGGGCTCAGCCGTGCGGTACTCGTGCATGATCCAGGCGGTGCGGTGGCCTCGGGGTGCCCTGCCTCTGTGGAAGACGAGCGTCTTCTTGACGCCGATGAGGGTGCCTGCTGGGCGCGAGCGGATGAGGCGGTCCTTGCCCGTGGCCTTCCAGTACCCAGCAGCGGTGGAGCGGTTGGAGCGGTGGCCTCCAGGGTATTTGCGGTCGAGGGGCGCGAAGAAGAACCACTCGGGGTCGTCGGACCTGATGAGGGCCTTGGCGGGCAGCTCCCAGGGCTCGCATGCCGAGAGGTCGACATCGGGGATGAGGAGCAGGTCCGCGTGCGCGCGACCAGCGATCTTGGGCTTGAGGTAGTGCCGCACCAGCTCCTCGTCCGTCGGGCGGAAGCGGAACCCTACCGGCAAAGCCGCCGGCAGCTGCGGCGGCGGCGGCGGCGGCGGCGGCTGCATCGCTTTCGTCACTCCTTTCCCCGCTGCGCTGGCAGAGGAGACGGAGTAATAAAAGACATGACATGGGCCGGCTTGGGCTGACCACGGCCGCATCTTCACTTCTCTTTTCTTTATCTTTTGCTAAAAAAATCACTCTACTCTTTATCTGTACTCTCTGTCACTCAAAATAAAAAAAATATCTTCTCTATCTCTGGAGTATTTGAAAAAATACAACTAAAATTTAGTGGCAATATTTGCTACAATTGCAACAAAGATCACTATAAAGATTTTTGTCACAATCCTCCATACTATTATAATAGTATAATTTTTTTTATGAAAAAAGAATTATATTATATAATAGCGGGGTGATTTCAAGAATCTCAATAAGGCTACGTCAATGGATAGCTATCCAATGTCTGTTGCCGATCTACTAGTTGATGCTTCTCTGGGATATAAGATTATCAGTTTTATAGATGATAATGCTGGATATAATCAAATATTCATGGCTGAAGAAGATATATCCAAAACTGCTTTTAGGTGTCCAGGTCACGTCGGTTTGTTTGAGTGGATCGTAATAACTTTTGGGTTGAAGAACGCCGGTGCTACTTATCAAAGAGCGATGAATTTTATTTTTTATAAGTACATCGGTACGTTGGTCGAAATCTATATCGACGATGTGGTGGTTAAGTCCGGAGACTTTGAAAAGCATCTTGCCGATCTGCAGAAGATTCTAGAGTGCACAAGGGAGCATAAGCTAAAGATGAATCCAAATAAGTACGCATTTGGCATATCGGCGGGTCAATTCTTAGGGTTCATGGTGCATCAAAGGGGCATAGAGATCGACAGAAAATCTATTGATGCAATTAACAAAGTGGTTGCTCCTACGAACAAGACTGAGTTGCAATCTTTGATCGGCAAGATTAATTTTATTAGAAGATTTATATCTAATCTGTCTGGAAAGATTAAGTCTTTTAGCCCATTGCTGAAGCTAAAGGCCGGTCAGGAATTTGTGTGGGGAGTAAAACAACAATCGGCTTTGGATGAAATTAAGAGGTATCTGGTGAATCCTCCGGTTTTGATTCCACCTCGACATGGGAAACCCTTCAGATTGTATTTGTCTACCGATGACGGTGTTATCGGGTCAGCCTTGATTCAAGAATTTGAAGGGAAAGAACGTGTGATTTATTATTTGAGTAAAAGACTGGTAGATGCTAAAACCAGGTATTCGACCGTTGAGAAATTATGTTTATGTCTATACTTCTCTTGTACCAAGTTAAGGTATTATTTGCTATCGGCCGAGTGTACTGTCATATGCAAGGATGATGTGGTCAAGTATATGCTGTTAATGCCGATATTGAGCGGAATAATCAGCAAGTGGATTTTGGCGATGTCTGAATTTGATCTGAGGTATGAATCAACTAAGGTAGTTAAAGGGCATGTGATGGCCGATTTTGTTACTCAGCATTGCGGTACGCTAAATTCAGGTAGAGATTGCTCCTTGGACTTTGTTCTTTGATGGTTCCACATGTAAGGAGGGAGCAGACATCGACGTTATCTTAGTTTCACCCCGAGGGAAAAAGTATGAAATCTCATTGCCGATTGTTGCTACTTCGACAAATAATCAAACTGAGTACCAGGCGTTACTGAAGGGGTTGTAGTTGCTCAGGGAAGTGTGTGCCGATGCCGTGGAAATCTTTGGCGATTCTATGTTAGTAATCAATCAATTGGTTGGAACATATGAATGCTGAAGTGATATTTTGATTGCATATCATGGGAAGTGCTTGCAGTTATTAAAGGAATTCAGAGAATATGGTCTTGAACACATTCCTAGGTTGCATAATGAAGAAGCCAATCGATTGGCGCAACATGCTTCGGGATATCAACCGATTCAAGAGGTAATGGCATCGGTAATGGTTGCCGATGACTGGAGAAAAGAGATTGTCGATTACTTAAGAGATCCGTCTAGGAAAGTTGAAAGACGGTTGAGGTTTCAGGCTACAAAGTATGTGCTCCTTTATGACGAGTTGTATTATCGTACAATTGATAGAGTTTTACTCAGATGCCTTAATGGAGAGGAATCGAAGAGGTTGATGGGTTGAAATTCATGAAGGGGTATGTGGAGCGCACCAATCGACGTTCAAAATGAAGTGGATGATTAGACGAAATGGATATTATTGGCCGACAATTCTTGAGGATTGTTTTGAGTACTTCAAAGGGTGTCAGGATTGTCAGAAATTCGATAATGTTCAGAGGGCACCTGCGTCGACAATGAATCCTATAATCAAGCCTTAGCCGTTTAGAGGATGGGCCATTGATCTCATCGGCCAAATTTACCCACCATCGAGCAAAGGGCATAAATTTATACTCGTTGCTACTGATTATTTCACGAAATGGGTTAAAGCTATTCCTTTGAAGAATGTGACATCGGAAAACATGATAGATTTTGTGAAAGAGCATATTGTTTACCGATTTAGAATTCCTCAGACTATTACAACTGATCAAGGAACCATGTTCACGTCGGAGGAGTTTGATGAATTTGCTATCAGTATGGGGTTCAAGGTGTTGAATTCTTCTCCTTATTATGCTCAAGCTAATGGTCAGACCGAAGCAACTAATAAAGGAATAATCAAGCTCATCAAGCGCAAGATTGAAGAAAACCCTAGAAGATGGCATACGGTACTAAATGAAGCTTTGTGGGCGTATCGGATGACATGTCATGGTGCTACTAAGGTTTCACCATATCAGTTAGTATATGGACATGATGCTGTCCTGCCTTGGAAAATTAAGACTGGTTCTAGGCGATTGTTTTCCCAAGACCAATTGATAGCCAATGAGTATAACATCCTTATGAGAGATGAGTTAGAAGATCTAGCGGGTCATCAGCTAAGGGATCTAATCAGTATCGAAGAAAACAAAAAGAGGGTTGCCAGATGGTATAACAAGAAGGTAAAGGTGAAAGAATTTGCCGACGGTGATTTGGTGTGGAAACTGATTTTACCGATTGGAACCAAGAATTCGAAGTTTGGGAAGTGGTCTCCTAATTGGAAAGGTCCTTTTCGGATAAATCAGTCTGTTCCTGGCAACGCTTATATTTTGGAGACTCTCGAAGGAGTTGCATTTTCCAGAGCAATCAATGGTAAATATTTGAAAAAATATTATCCTAGTATCTGGATAGATGCATGAAGTAATACAAATGTAAGTACTGATGATAAAGTCGTTATGCGAAACATCGGCAAATGAAACGTTATATTACAAGAGCAGTCGTCAAGATCACGGTTATCGGTACAACAAATTACAACAGGGTTTGAATTGATGAAATCGCACGAAGGCGAATTTGATCTGCTTCTTCTATTTCCCTGGCGTCATCATCGGCAGAACCCTCGACTGGCTTGAGCTTTCTCTTCAACAGGAGGGCTTCACGGGCGTCAGCATCTCTCTCTTGTTGTAAAGCTTTGGTGGCAGCAGGGAGTTGAGCCTTCTTTTGGATGGCTATGCTTAGAGCTTCATCAACTTTCTTCAGCTCAGCTAGCAGCTCTTCTTTTCGTGCCGATAGACGCATGATCTCTTGTTCGAGCGCGCTACCAGAAGCTTCTAGACGACCGATGTCTTTGTGTTTTTCGTCCGCAGCTTGCTTAAATTTGAGTATTTCCTCTTCGAATTTTGCTTGAGCAGCTCTATCGGAAATGCGTCGTGAAGCTCTTTGATATTGTAGTTGCCGACTCTCGAGGAATGCCGCTTGGAAGAGCAGTTCTTTAACATCGGCAGGCAATTGGTCTTGAACTTCTCTGAAAGCTACCCTTACTGCACTTGAATCTCGGATTAGTTGAGACGTGTTTTGTTGCAGTAGGAGCAGCAGTGCTTCAAGTTTGGATTTCGCTTCTGCCGATAGAATGATTGGAACATGAATAAAGCTCTCTCCTTCTTCGTCGTCTTTTGGGAGATTAACAGCAAAGGAAAATAAGCTGTTGGGAGAGTCTTGGGCCTGAAAGGATAAGAATTGAAATTTGTAAGTTAGAAGCTTATATATCGCGGAGTTATGATGAATGTTCCTAGTTTACCTGCTTTAGAGCGATTTCTCGCCTTTGGCTTGACGTAGCTGACACAACCGTATCTTGAGGATCGACAAAAGTTGCCGATGAATTTGCCTCGGCAGGAGGGACGATTGTTGCCGGTGCTGGTGTTGAGGCCGATGCTTCTTCCACTGTTGTAACTAGCCCCTGTGGCGATGGTACCATTCCTTGGTCGGGGATTTCATCTGATACTGATGCTGGTGCCGATGTTGGTGCTGTTTCCGTTGTTGCGGCCATCTCTTTGCGGTGACGGTGCTATCCCTCGGTCAGGAATCTCAGCCTGTGGCTACTCAGGGATAGGTGCCGATGCTGGCTCCGGTGTTGGTGTATCAGCAGGAGCTTGAGGAGATGCAGCTAGAGCTGATGGCTTTGGGCGTTTCGGTTTGGGAGCAGCACTTGATGAGCCTTGGCGTTTTGGCTGTTGCACTTGGGGGGACATCGACAGGTTGAGCCATGGAAGTTTGTTGTCGGGTACGAAGGTAAGGGGTACCCTAAACCTTTCAATAATCTAACGCTAAACATAGCAACCATTTTTAAGACAGGAACCAGCCTACTGCTCAAATCGGCAAACAATGGCCCATCACCCAAAGGCCCTCTGCACCGGCCATAGCAACCCGTCGTGGGCCGGCCTGCTTCCGGAAGGAGACGTACCAGGGGTCGAACGAACGACCCCGCCGCCTCCACCTCGACGCCGAATGACGAACAAGGGGTCGATCGTACGACCCCTCCGCCTCCTACCTCGACCCCGGGTGATGGACTGAGGGGTCGAACGAACGACCCCTCGGCTCCTACCTCGACACTAGGTGACGGACGAGGGGTCGATCGTATGACCCTGCCGCCTCCGCCTCGACCTCTCCGGCTCTGCCTCTGCTCTAACGGATAGGAAGCTCGATCAGCCCAACTGCTCCCGGTATGGGTTAAACGGAACCCGCCTAACGCCATGGGCTCCCATGACCGCAATCAAATCCATCAGCTCATCGCCATGACCCGGACCTCCGTCAGCTGTGCTGCCAATGTCGCCACGTCACGAGTATGGACTCCAGAAGCACCCCTCGAGACGTGAACAGTACAGCCCTTGACAATGTCTTCAGGGATACGACAGGGCCACCCCGGTCTCGACCTCACCCCTCGACCGGGGGGCTCGACCCTTACCTCCAACCACTCCGGTATGGGGGCCGTCCCATCCGCCCCGTCTCGCTTCAACTGTGGGACTCGCGACCGCCTGTGGAAGGACGACCCTGCTGTGCCGTGACATGCTATGGCGTCTAGTCTGCTGTCACCACGCCCCAGAGCGCCGGAAGGACGGGAAGACCATGCCGCCACAGTGCTCGACGTCCCTTCGCCAACACTATGCCATGGACACGCCGCCCATGCGACAACAGTTTAGGACCCTATACCCTCAGGCCTCCCCTTGTCTATAAAAGGGGACGCCGAGGTAGAAGGAGGGGATTCCCTTTCGGATCTTTTTCGGGCTGGATCTCTGGACTTTCAGACGACTCCACACTCAGACTCCACACGCCCCGTTGCTTGATCGACCCCTCGAGCAGCGGACCGACCGCCTAGGGCAGCCCTGCTAGCCTTAGGCCACAGCTCACTCTGAGCAACCCCATGTAACTCAGCTTGTACCCCCCCTGTACGAGCACTTTTGGGTGCGAGATAATACAAGTCATCCTCCCACGCTGGACGTAGGGCCTTCTTTGCCCGAACCAGGATAAATCTTGTGTCCTTCTTGCATCACATCTGGAGAGGGAGCACGCGATATACAAATTTACTAGTTGGTGGTCTTGACCCCCGGGTCATAACACCAACATTTGTATACTTGGAATGGCTGCCGATGAACTTGTCTGCTGCAGAAGAGAATTTAGTGCAAATTGAGTAAAAATTGTCGATTAAACATGTTGTTATGATCGATACAAATAAACAAAGACTTGTTACCATGAAGGCTTGTGCCAAGGTAGCGACAACAGTGGTAGCATCATCGGTTGGCAATGGCCGAGTTCTGATGGTGACCTTAGGACTTGCCTTGTGATGCATAAGGGAAGATAATGAAGGGGCCTTGCTACCGATTGTCGATATATGGTTCATTGGTCGCAAGTTGAAGTGTTTGCCGCTCTTGCTCTTTTTGGGATCAAATCATTAACCTATTGACAGAGGGTTAGTTACCGATACATTGAGAAGTTAACGAAGTAGTATCGGGAATAAGCTTACCGCATCGTCGGGTATGACATGATCAACATCAATCAAGTGCCGATAGTAGTGTGATGATGGGGCAAATAATTGGTCTTTCCACTCTTGCCACTAGGACTTGTATGATTCAGTGATGAAGGATGTCGGCGCCCAAGAAGATAAGTCAATATTAGATTCATCGGCATGAGGAGAGAGAGTGACGATTTTATTCCAATCCATAGCACTGGAGATGACCTCTCTTAGTTTGATTACATTGACATAGCTAAGTTTAATCGGTAATTGACCGAATGCTAGTTGTCTTGCCGCTGCCGATGGATAATATAACTCATACGATGGATGAGAGTTCTTCTCGGTTCCAACGATGTTAACTGGAATGGCCCGGGGAATGATGGTAGCCTTCATGATTGCTTCGTTTTGTGGTATATTCCCATCGGTGAGGTTGAAGGAAAGTGGAAATCTGTTATCTTCATCGACATAGGGCCACTAGACTCGTTCTGCAGCAAGAATTCCACAGTAGAGCCTCTGAAAGAACATGCCGAATTGATCTTCGTTGGCATCGGTTCCTGGTAGCACTATTAAAGCTTCCCCAAAATTGAGTGGGGAACGGGTTGCCGATTCATCATCATCAAATACATAATCTTCAGATATGTCTCTTGGGAACTGCTGGCTAAACGGATCAAATTGAAGACATTTATGCATATGGGCATTCAGCCATAATTTGATGAACCACCAAGGGCCTCCAAGGTTGCCGATGGGCTCGCCTAGTAGTAATTTCCCCGATACTTGGTGTAGGAGGCGATAAACTGAACCAAGGAGGTATCGGCCAAGGGGAAATCCTCCATCGGCCAAAAGCTCTGCTATGGGAAGATACATGTTGGTGGGTCTGACTGTTCTGCCGTAGAAAACGAACTTCTCCAACCACATGTTAAGAAAGGTGGCATGCTCCCTCTGGCCTACCGATCCAGTTGTCGGTGTTATGACCCGGGGTCAAGTCCACCAACGAGTAAATTTGTAGATCGCGTGCTCCCTCTCTCAGACGTGATGCAAGATGGACACAAGGTTTATCCTGGTTCGGGCAAAGAAGGCCCTACGTCCAGCGGGGGGAATGACTTGTATTATCTCGCACCCAAAGCATGCTCGTACAGGGGGGGTACAAGCTGTGTTACACGGGGTTGCTCAGAGTGAGCTGCGGCCTAAGGCTAGCAGTGCTGCCCTAGGTTGCTGGTTTGCCACCCGAGGGGTCGATCGAGTGGCGGGGTGTGTATGCATGGAGATCAGAGCTGAAGTCTGATGTCGGAGGTTGCCGGATCCTGAAATTCCCCCCCCTTTATTCTACCTCGACGTCCCCTTTTATAGACCAAGGGGAGGTCCGAGGGTACAGGGTCCTAACTGTGGCAGTATGGGTAGCGTGTCCGAGGCACAGTGTTGGCGGAGAGATGTTGAGCACTGTGGCGGCATGGCCTTCCCATCCTTCTGGCGTCCCCGGTCGTGGTGGCAGTAGAAGTCGCCGCGGCACAGCGTCCACAGACGGGCACGAATCCCACAGCTGAAGCGGGATGGGGCGGATGGGACGGCCCCCATACTGGAGTTGTTGGAGAAAGGGGTTGAGCCCCTCGGTCGAGGGGGGGGGGTCGAGCCCCGCGTGGTTCTGTCGCATTCTCGAAGTCGTCATCGAGGGCCATACTGTTCACTTTCCGAGGGGTACTGCTGGAGTCCGTACTCGCGTAGTGGCGACAGTGGCGGCACAGTTGACAGGAATCGGGACTTGACGGGGAGTTGGCGGATTTGACAGCGGACGCGGCCGCCCATGTCGTTAGGTGGTTTCACTTTAACCCATGCCGGAGCAGTTGGGTTAATCGAGCCTCTCGTCCGGGGGTCGTCCGTTCGACCCTTGGTCCGTCGCTCATCGTCGAGGTAGGGTCGGAGCAGAGACGGGGTCGGAGAGGTCGAGGTAGAGGTTGGGGGGTCGTTCGTTTGACCCCTCGTCCGTCCTTCGTTCGTCGAGGTGGGGGCCGGGGGGTCGTTCGCTCGCCCCCTCGGTCCGTCATTTGTCGTTGAGGTAGGAGCCGGGGGTCATTCGCTCGCCCCCTCGGTCCGTCATTTATCGTCGAGGTAGGAGTCGGGGGGTCGTTCGTCTGACCCTCGGTCCGTCTCTTGACATCGAGGTGGGGGCCGAGGGGTCATTCGTCCAACCCTCGGTCCGTCTCTTGACGTCGAGGTGGGGGCCGAGGGGTCGTTCGAACGACCCCTCGTCCGTCATTCGGCGTCGAGGTGGGCCGGCCCGTGACTTGTCACCACAGCTGGTGTAGAGGGGGCCCTCGAGCGATGGGCCATGCCTTACTGAGCAGTGGCCTGATCCCTACCTTAAAAATAGTTGCTATGTTTAGCGTTAATTTATCGAAGGGTTTAGGGTACCCCTTACCTTCGTACTCGACAGTAGCCCCCGAGGCCCCAGAGGAGTGATTTAGAACTCCTCTAGGGGCTATGATACATGTTTTCTCGGAGGGAGTAAGGATTACCCGGAGGTTTTGTCCTTGCCCTGCAGGGTTAGTGAGAGGTTCGATTCTCTGTGGGGTGCGCGCGAGCGCACCCCGTGGGGGTAGCCCCCGAGGCCCCAGAGGAGTGATTAAGAACTCCTATGGGGGCTATAATATGTTGTATCGAGGGGTTTTTTAAGGATACCTGGAGGCGTGGCACCCTGTCGAGGGGCCGATTCCATTCCTTTCCCTGAAAAGAGAAGTGTTCGAGGGCGGCTGTCGAACCCTACCGAGGGCCAGCCTTCGCTCCCTCGAGCACAACTGGAGTCAGAGCGCCCCGCCCGAGAGGTCGACTTTGTCTGCCAGGTCACGAGTTTTTCGACCCTCTTTCGTCGAGGGGTGCCATGCGTAGACGAGCCCTCGAGCCCTCTTTCGGCGAGGTCCGTTCGGCGCAACAGTGGCGGTTGCAGGGCGGAGTGCGGCGCGGAGCCCAATGATGGGACGGAACGCCTTATCTAGGAGGAATACGAGGAAGGGGAGTACATGCGCATTAAATGCAAAGATTCTCTTGCCTATTTTGCCAGATTCGTCCGTTGGCCTCCCGTGTATAAGTAGCAAAGGTGAGGAGGCGGGTGTTCTTTCCGCACACTTGCCTTCCTTGCCTCCTCGCCTTCGTCTTCCCTGCCTCCTTCTCCCCGCCATTGCCTTAGGCGTCTCGCAAGCCGGAACTCTGTGCAAGCGAGAGAGAGAAAGAGAAGGGAGATAGGGAACGTACCTTGCGCCCCTGAGCCCGAGCGCACCATCATCCTCGATCCCATGGCCAAGTTTAGCCTCGTTGGCCTCGATGACTGGCCCGCGTCCTCGGTGACCGCCTCGCGCCTGATGGGCTTGGTGGAGAGCGGCCTCCTCTGGCCTGTCACCTCGGCGGAGCGACCGGAGTGGGTGCTGCCATCGCCGGACCATGCCGAGCCCAACCAGCCGGAGGGGTACGTAGTGAGCTTTGAGATCTTCCACCGGGCGGGACTAGGCGCCCCGCCCAGCCGCTTTCTGCGCGCACTTCTCCACCACTACGGCGTGGAGCTCCAACACCTCACCCCCAATGGCGTCTGCCAGGCAGCGGTCTTCGCCGCGGTGTGCGAAGGCTATCTCAGGATGGAGCCCCACTGGGAATTGTGGCTCCACCTCTTCAAGGCAAGCATCTTCCACGCATCAGTCGACAAGGGTACCCGCAGGATGGTCAGGGCCGGGTGCTGCTGCATCTCCGTCAAGCGGACGGAGTGCTGGATCCCAGGGAAGCTGTCGTCGAGCCACTCCAGATGGCATTCTGGGTGGTTCTACCTGGGGAACGATGATGACCTGTTCCCGGCGTACACCGGGAGGACGATTGACGCGCAGCCAGACCGCTGGGGGTACGGCGTCCCGACGAGCAAGCAGCATCGCATCGACAACCTGCTGGACGCGCTCAGGCGTCTGAAGAAGGAGGGACTCACGGCGGAGATCGCCGCGTCGGCGTTCCACCGGCGGCGGGTCGTGCCACTGATGGCTCGACCCCTCCGTATCGACGAGATGGGTTCGGGGGTCGACCTCTCGGGCTGTCGCCTCGCCGAAGACGAACTGGCCCCGGATAGGGTGGTCCGCCGCGTCCGCTGCTTCTTTGCGGGCTCGTTCCCCGTCAAGAACGTCGCGAAGATCCCCATGAAACCGGACGAGGGCTTCTTCGAGCTGGTAAGGTCCTCTCCTCTTGTTAGAGTCCTCGTGTTCGCCTTTTCCGTCTCTTTTGCCTGCGTTGTGACTGCCTCGCGTTCCGCAGGGAACGTCTCCTTCCGGCCCTCACCCCCACCGGTGAAGGAGGACCAGGCCGCGAAGCAGGCGAGGCGCCTCCAGGCGGAGAAGCAGAAGGCGGACAAGGACAAAGCCAAGGTGGCCACGGCTAAGAGGGCCCGGGAGAAAGAGGCGAGGGATCAGCGCTGGGCCCGACAGAGGCGAGAGGGCCTCCCTGAGGAGTTATCGCCCTCGGAAGAGGAGGACGACGAGGAGGAGGAGGACGAGGAGGTGAACTGGAGCGAGGAGGAACAGACGGCGCATGAACAGGTGACCGTCGGAACCGGAGGAGGGAAGGGGTCGACCTCGAGGTCGGCCCCTACCGTCGAAGCTGAGCCACGGGGGGAGCGCCCCGTGGCTTCTCGGGAAGAAGTGCCGCGGCAGATGCGCGGGCAGTCATCACGATCCCCATCGGGGGGTCGATCGATCGAGCCCTCGGTGCCTGCTGCGTCGAGCGCACGGGCGTCTGTCCCGTCGGCGCAAGAGGAGACCAGCAAGGGGACGACGGTGGCACCGTCGGCCCTTGCCCAGGAGATGGTGCCGAGGGCCGCCTCGACCCCCGCCCCCCGGGCGGTGGTGTTCAAGAGTTCGACCAGCCTGACGGTCGCCGGGCAGAAATGCCGGGTCCCGAGGGGGTAAGTCGCCTTCGAGGGTGTTGTTCGTATTTTTCTCTTTGGTGATAATGACCTGTGCTTATCGTCGTGCACGAGTTTCTTTCTCAGGTCGAAGCGCCCGCAGGGGGACGCGTCCTTCGCCCCCGCCAAGAAATTGAAGGTGGGGGCTGCCGTCGGGGTGGCCGCCGAGGCCGGTCCCGCTGCTCCGCCCCCTTCGACGCTCACCCCCGAGGCAGCACAGGCAGCCAAGGCCCGGGAGGCGATGGAGCGAGGAACGGCGCAGGGTGCCTTGGCATCCGCCCCACTGGCAGAGGAGACGGGCCCGTCCACCCAGCCCGCGAGGGCCACCGAGGCAGCAGGGGTCGCCGAAGCAACTGTCGCGGCGCCTTCGCGGCCGTCGGATGGAGTCATGCCCGTCGCCCCGGGGGGCGCGGGGCTTTCGTCGACGGCGGTTGCGGCCGAGGAGGTGGAGGTGGTCGGGTCCCAGGCCCCCGTGAACGAGGGGGAGGCTCCGGGTCACCCAACGTCGGGGCGGTGGCCCGAGGGCCTAGCCTCACTGGAGGCTCAACTCCGGCTCGAGCGTGAGGGCACGACTGCCGCCGCGTCCGAGGGCCCTTCGATGACGCCGGAGCTCGAGGCGGGGGGTCCGGTCGAGTGGCCCGAGGCGACACCCGGGCGGCGCAGGATGGGATGCTGATGGAGTCCACCTCCGACGAAGTGGACGAGATGGTGGCCGAGCTGGTGGGCTCGGGGGAGACGACCACCGTCGCGGTCCCTCGGGCGGAACCGGAGGCGGCTCGGCCTCCCCTCGAGGCTGGGGGGCCGTTGTCTCGAGGTAAGCCATACTTCGACTTACTCGAGACGCAGTGGGTTTGCATTGCTGGGTGCTAATTTTTTGAGTCTTTCACCGCGCATGGCCGTTCTACTGGCCGGGGTTTCCTTCGCCTGGTGGCGACGGCTCGGCGGGGCCGTCGACGTGCTCGCGGGGTGGCCCTGAGGACGGGAGAGGACAGGCGGAGGAGTTCTCCCCCCTCTCTGCTTGGCGAGAGGAGGTCGAGCAGCGCGGGGGTCCTGCCGCCGTGCGCCAGGGCGTCACGCGGGCGGTCGAAGAGAGGATCGCCGCCCGCAGTGTGGCCTGGGGCCAGGAGGTTCTCGAGCTGGTGGACCCTCAAGACCCCGAGCGGCTCTTCCTCACGCTTGACGACCAGGCCGAGCTCCGATGGTGGGAGCACGTCGAGGAGTATCGGGCCTAGTTTGAGCACTCAGTATGCCGCGCCGCAGAGGTCGCCGCCATGGATATACGCCAGGGGATGGAGGTGGGTTTCGCTCTCCCTTAGATTGTACTTGGATTGTCTGATTGCTGTTTGCTGACGGTCTTCCCTTTATCCTCGTCAGGCGCTACGGGTGAGGTCTTATGAGAAGTCCCAGTACATCCTCCGGGTGCAGGAGCAACTCCCGACCCTTCGCGCCTCGCTGGATAGGGCGGAGGATGAGGTCGCCCGCGCGAGGGCTGAGGCGGCAGCCGTCCGGGAGGATGCCGAATCGAAGGTCGCCCACGCGAGGGCCGACTTCGAGGCCGTGTGGATGGAAACCTGGGCGGCCTTGCAGACGGCGCAGACGAGGCTCGACATCGCCCTTCAGTCGACCGTCACGGTCGAGCGGGAACGGGACGCTGCCCTCGAAGCCAAGCGCAAGGCCGAGGAGGAGGCCGCCCGGCTGAAGGAGGAGCTGGCCCGGGCGACGGAGGGCATCCGGGGGCTCCGGGGATACCTCGACGCCGTCTCCCGCGAGCACGACACGCTGGCCGCCTCGGAGGAGAAGGCTCGGACCCGCGCGACCTCCTTGGGCGTGGTGGCGATGAACCATTAGAGGGCCCTCGATGACGCAGGCAAAACCATCGAGGGCCTCGAGGCCAAGGTCAGGGGTCAGGCCTCCGACCTTGTCGACGTCCGCCGCTAGCTCAAGGAGACCGAGCAGGCCTACGCCACCCTGGACGTGCATGCCCAGGGTGAGTGTTTCGAGGGTGTTGCAGAGTCTGTCCTGCCTCGACCCTTTTCTGTTCTTTTGGGTTTTGACTGTGTTGCGTGTTTGTTTTGGCAGAGCTCGCGACGGATAAGGCCCGCGCCCATGAGGACCTGAACAATCTTCACGGCCTCCTCGGGACTAAGGCGAACCTCAATGCGAGGCTCGCGGACGTCATCAACACCTTCTGCGATGACCTCTCGGTCAAGCCGGAGCCGGAGGTTGAGGGCGACGCTCGAGGGGACTCCCTGCTGCGCCGCTTCTACTCCATGATGCAGGAGGTGACGGAGCACATCCGTGCCGCCCTGCATGTGGGTGTGAAGCGGCCCTCGCGGTCGTCAACTCGGTCTACAATGTGGACCTCAACCTCGTTGTCGACGGGTTTGCCACCGACCCGAGGCTGACCGACGAAGAGAACGACGCGAGGTGCCAGGAGTTGATGGATCTCGCGGAGGTGCCTGGAGGCGAGCTGGCGAAGCTCTTCGAGCCCGAGGTGATCCCCTCGGCAGACGGAGATGGCGCCGAGTAGCCCTCGGAAGGTGTCGATGAGTTTTTGCAGACTTTTCACCTTCCGATGTGGCCAACGGGTGATGCCCAACTTCCTGCGTTGCTTCTTGAGGACGGCAACCCCCTCGATGAGTAGTCCCGGGCCTGCGAGCCATATCTGGACAGGAAGGTCCATGTAATAGTTAGGCTTTTGTACTGATACAATGCCGAGCCCCCGAGGGCTTCTTGTGTATAATGTATTTTGATCGAGATGCACATAGTTATTTTTGTTTTTCGAGCTCTCCCTGCTTTTCTTTGCCTAAGTCGAAGCTTGTGAACTAAGTATTCGACGCACGCTCGTATCCTGGAAGGGGGGTGGTGAGCGGGGATACCGTAGCCCTGGGGCGTAGGTGAGTCCCTGGCTCGACGACACTCGCGACCCTTAGGGAGTTCGAGGCGCCTTTACTTTGTCACGAAGCGTACTCGAGGGAAAGAACGAGAGGGAAAGCCGAGTTTTGAAAAACGTTCGAGTTTTTCGGAGACTTAGGAGGGGGGTGCCCCCCTGTTAGCCCCCGAGGGAGGCTCGAGTTTGCTGGGGCAAAGTCGAGGCTACCTTAGTGCTGTAGACGGGTGCGTCTAGTTATTTCTACTTCTCGAGCTCTCTCTGCTTTTCTTTGCCTGGGTCGACGCTTGTGAACTAAGTGTTCGACGCACTCTCGTATCCCTAGAAGGGGGGTGGCGAGCGGGGATACCGTAGCCCTGGGGCGTAGGTGAGTTCCTGGCTCGACGACACCCTCGACCCTTAAGGAGTTTTAGGCGCCTTTACTTAGTTATGAAGCGTACTCGAGGCAAAGGTCGAGAGGGAGAGTCGGGTTTCGAAAAAACGTTTGGGTTTTTCGAGGACTTAGGAGGGGGGCGCCCCCCTGTCAGCCCCCGAGGGGAGCTCGACTTTTGCCGGGGCAAAGTCGAGGCTACCTTTGAGCTACGAACGAATGTGAAATGTGTTTCGAGAACATTTTATTCATTCGAGGATTTGTACATAAATGCAAAAATGTACAAGGCCCTGAGGCCTTAGGGATAGAAGCGACATAGCTGTTCGATGTTCCACGCATTGGTGAAGATCTCGCCCTTCTCGTTCTTCAGCTTGTAAGTGCCGGGCTTCAGCACCTCTGCCACGATGAAGGGTCCCTCCCATGGTGGCGTCAACTTGTGGCGCCCCTTGTTGCTTTGTCGACGACGTAGAACAAGGTTGCCGACATTGAGGTCCCTTTTGCGCACGTTTTTGTCGTGGTAGCACCGCAGGGTCTGCTGGTACTTTGCCGACTTGAAGAGGGCCATATCACGGGCTTCCTCGAGCTGGTCGAGGGAGTCCTCTCGGGCTACCGTGTTGGCTTGCTCGCTATAGGCTTTCAGTCGAGGGGACCCGTACTCGAGGTCAGTGGGGAGGACGGCCTCGGACCCATAGACCAAGAAGAACGGAGAGAACCCCGTGGCTCGACTTGGTGTCGTTCGGAGACTCCATAACACAGCGGGCAGCTCGTCGACCCATCTCCTGCCATGTCTGTTCAGCCGATCGAAGATCCTTGGCTTGAGGCCCTGCAAAACCATACCATTGGCACGCTCGACCTGACCATTAGTTCGAGGGTGGGCGACTGCGGACCAATTCACCCTGATATGGTGATGGTCACAGAAGTCCAGGAACTTTTGGCCGGTGAACTGCGTGCCGTTGTCGGTGATGATGACGTTGGGGACCCCAAAGCGGTGGATGATGTCGGTGAAGAATAGCACGGCTTGTCGAGACTGGATGTTGGCGATGGGTCGAGCCTCGATCCACTTCGAGAACTTGTCGATAGCCACGAGAAGGTGAGTGTGCCCACCCTTGGTTCTTTTCAGGGGGCCGACCATGTCGAGCCCCCATACTGCGAATGGCCAGGTTATAGGTATCATCTGAAGAGCTTGGGCGGGTAGGTGGGTCTGCCTGGCGTAGAATTGACATCCCTTGCAGGATCGGACGAGTTTGGTGGCGTCATTGACGGCCGTCGGCCAGTAGAAACCCTGTCGAAAGGCACTTCCTACCAGCGTTCTCGGCGCCGCATGGTGGCCACAAGCCCCCGAGTGTAGATCCTTCAACAATGCCCTCCCCTCCTCGAGGGTGAGGTAGCGTTGAAGTACACCCGACAGGCTGCGTCGATATAGCTCGCGGCCATCCCCGTACAAGACGTAGGTTTTGGTGCGTCGGGCTACACGACGGGACTCCGTGCGGTCCTCTGGGAGTTCGCCCCGTGTCAGGTACTCGAGGTGGGGTGCGCGCCAATCCGTCGGAGGGGTTGGCACTGCGACAGCCCCGTCGATCTTCATGACTTCTTCCCCGCTCGAGGGGGGATCGGTCGAGGGGGGTGGATCAACCCCTAGCTCGAGGGCGGGAGCCCCCGAGTCCGGGTCGACGGACGGCTTGTGAAGATCCCTCGAGAAGATGTCGGGAGGGACTGTGCCTCGAGTAGACACAATTTTGGCCAGCTCGTCGACAACTTCGTTGTATCGACGGGCGACGTGGTTGAGCTCGAGGTCGTAGAACTTGTCCTCGAGTTTTCTGACCTCCTTGTAGTAGGCTTCCATCTTGGGGTCGTGGCAGCTCGAGTCTTTCATCACTTGGTCGATCACCAACTGGGAGTCCCCTCGCACGTCGAGGCGTCGAACCCCGAGCTCGATGGCGATGCGCAGGCCGCTGACGAGGGCCTCGTACTCGGCGACGTTGTTTGAGGCGGGGAAGTGGAGGCGGATGACATAGCGCATATGGACCCCTGAGGGTGATATGAACATCAATCCGGCGCCTGCTCCCGTCTTCATCAATGACCCGTCGAAGTACATGGTCCAGAGCTCGCTCTGAACCTGCGCTGGGGGTAGTTGGGTGTCGGTCCATTCTGCAACGAAATCTGCCAGTACCTGAGATTTGATGGCCTTCCGAGGGGCGTAGGAGAGGGTCTCCCCCATGAGCTCGGCCGACCACTTGGCGATCCTTCCAGACGCCTCCCGGTTCTGGATTATCTCTCCGAGGGGGAAAGATGAAACCACAGTAACCGGGTGGCCCAGGAAATAATGTTTGAGCTTACGCCGAGTGATGACGATCGCGTACAATAGCTTCTTGATGTGGGGGTACCTTGTCTTGGTCTCGGAAAGGACCTCGCTCACGAAGTAGACAGGCCTCTGAACCGGCAGGGCATATCCTTCCTCCTCCCTCTCGACTACTATGACGGCGCTGACTACCTAGGTTTAGGGTTTAGCTGGGTAGTTGCTGCGACATAGAGCAAGAGGGGCTCGGCCGGACCCGGGGGTACCAAGACCAGGGGCGAGGTGAGCAAGGCCTTGAGCCTCGAGAGCGATTCCTCAGCTTCGGCGGTCCACGCGAGGTGTTCCGTTTTCTTCAGGAGGCGGTAAAGGGGTAGGGCTTTCTCTCCGAGCCTCGAGATGAAGCGACTGAGGGCGGCGAGGCACCCAGTGACCCTTTGCACGCTCTTGAGGTCATTGATCGGGCCCATCCTCGTGATGGCGGTTACCTTCTCGGGATTGGCCTCGATCCCGCGCTAGGAAACTATGTACCCTAAGAGCATGCCTCGAGGGACCCCGAAGACACACTTCTCAGGGTTCAGTTTTATGCGATTAGCCCTGAGGCACCCAAACGCGATCTCGAGGTCTCCGATCAGGTTTCCGACAGTTCTGGACTTGACCACGATGTCATCGACATAGGCCTCGACCGTCGGCCCTATGTGTTTCCCGAAGACGTGGAGCATGCATCGCTGGTAGGTGGCCCTGGCGTTTCGCAAGCCGAAGGGCATGGTGAGGTAGCAAAACATGCCAAAGGGAGTGATGAAGGAAGTTGCGAGCTGATCAGATTCCTTTATCTTTATTTGGTGGTAGCCAGAATACGCATCAAGGAAGCAAAGGGTCTCACATCCCAAAGTGGAATCCACTATTTGATCGATACGTGGTAAAGGAAAAGGAACTTTAGGACATGCTTTATTCAAACTAGTGTAGTCTACACACATCCTATCCTTCCCATTCTTTTTCTTTACAAGCACGGGATTAGCTAACCACTTGGGATGATGCACCTCCTTGATGAATCCGGCCTTCAAAAGCTTGTCGACCTCCTCCCCGATGATCCTGCGCTTCTCCTCGTCGAAGCGGCGCAGGCATTGCTTCACCGGTTCGGATGTCCAAGGAGTGCTCGGCGACCTCCCTCGGAATGCTCGGCATATCCTAGGGACTCCACGCGAATACGTCGGCATTCGCACGGAGAAAGTCGATGAGCACCGCTTCCTATTTGGGCTCGAGGGTGGCGCTGATCGTCAGCGCCTTCCCATCCGCGAGGCTGGGGTCGAGGGGGACGGTCTTTGTGTCTTCCGCCGGCTTGAAGTTGCCAGCGTGTCGGTTGGGGTCGGGGATCTCTCCGGACAAGTCGTTGAGGGCTGCGAGGATTGCCGAATCCTCGCGGGCCTCGGCTTTCTCCACGCACTCGACATCGCAGCCGTATGCGTGCTCGTAGGAGGTGTCGACGGTGATGACCCCCGAGGGCCCTGGCATCTTGAGCTTGAGGTAGGTGTAGTTCGGGACCGCCATGAACTTGGCGTATCCCGGTCGCCCGATGACGGCGTGGTAGGTTCCTCGGAACGCAACTACCTCGAAGGTCAGCTCTTCCTTTCAGAAGTTCGAGGGGACGCCGAAACAGACCGGTAGCTTGATGCGGCCGATCGGGAGCACCTTCTTCCCCGGGACGATCCCGTGGAACCCCCCCGCGCTAGGTAGGAGCATGGTCCTCGGGATCCCCAGGAGGTCGAGGGTCTCGGCATAGATGATGTTGAGGCTGCGCCCCCCAGCCATGAGTACCTTGGTGAGGCGGGTGTTGAGGATGATCGGGTCGACGACGAGCGGGTAAGCCCCTGCGTTGGGGATGTGCTCGGGGTGGTCGTCCTGATCGAAGGTGATCGGCGTATGGGACCAGTCGAGGTACCATGGAGCCTGGGCTCGAACAGAAAAAACTTCTCGACGCTCCCTCTTGCGCTGGCGCGTGGTGAGGCGAGTCGAGGGTCCCCCGTAGATCAAGTAGCAGTCGTGGACTTCGGGGAAGCCTCCTTTTTTGACATCGCCCCTGACGTGGGCGTCACAGGACGGGTCTTCTTTGCCGTCATCTCTCCTGAAGCCAAGAGGGACGAAGTGCTTTCGGAGCATGTGGCAGTCCTCGAGGAGGTGGTTGGCCGGCCCCATATGATAGGGGCAAGGCTCCTTCAGCATCTTATCGAAGACGCCCGCGTCGGGAGGGAGCCCTCGAGGCTTCTTCTTGTCTGCCGCAGCGACGAGGTCGTCGGGCTCGTCGTCGTGCTCGACGTTGGGCTCGATGCTGCATCGGCCCGGTTGGTTCTTCTTCTTCTTCTTCTTCTTCTTCTTTCGGCCGCCGTTGCCATCGTTGTTCCTTCTGGGCCCATTGTTCTTCTTGGGTCCGTAGTCTGAGCCTCCGGGCTCATCTGCCTTGCCTTTCCCCTTCCCTAGGGGTATCTAGAAGAACGCACCAACGGCCTCTTCGCCAGCTGCGTAGTTGGCGATGATGTCCATGAGCTCATTGGCGGTCTTGGGGGTGTTTCGCCCCAGCTCCCACACCAACTCCTTGCAGGTCGTTCTGACGATGAACGCCGTAATGACCTCGTGGTCTGAGATGTGGGTCAGTGCGGTGTGCTGCCTCGAGAATCGGTGGGTGAAGGTGCGGAGGGTCTCCCCTGGCTTCTGCTTGCAGCTGCGAAGGTCCCAGGGTTTGCCCGGCCGCTCGTAGGTGCCCTTGAAGTTGCCCTCAAAGATCCTGACCAGGTCGGGCTAGTCTTGGATCAAGTCCGGGGGCAGCTCCTCGAGCCATCTGCGAGCGGTGTCGGAGAGGAACAGTGGGAGTTGCCGAATGATGACGTGGTCGTTGTCGGCCCCACCCAGCTGACATGCTAGCCTGAAGTCGGCAAGCCAGAGCTCTGGCTTGGTTTCGCCGTTGTACTTGACCAGGCTAGTGGGTGGATGGAAACGGATGGGCAGGGAGGCCCGCCGGATGGTTCTACCGAAGACTCGGGGCCCCGGCGGCTCCGGAGACCGACATCGGTCTTCGTCGTTGTCGTAGAGCCCACCCCTGTGAGCGCTATAGCCTCGAGCCTCGGCGTCGCCGTACCGACGTCGATTGTTCACCCGAGGGGGTCGATCGTCGACGAGGCGTTCCTAAACCGGTCGTCGCTCGACTTGGCCCTGGGGCGCCTTGTTCTGGTGGACGGACACCTCTCGATTTTGTCGGGGGAGGGGCACTGCTTGTCGCTCAGAGGCAGCCCCTCGACGCCTCGAGGCTGAGCTCTCCGCCTGCTGCACGACCGCAGTTTGGAGAAGCCCTTGGATTTCGTCCCTGATACGCCGTGCTTGGGGGGTCGATGGCGCCGGCATGTCGCGGAGCAGCATCGCGGCCGCTACGACATTCTGGTTGGTGCGGTTGAAGACTCGGGGTTCAACGGCCCCCTCCTTGACGATTTGCCGGTGGACTTCCCGGGCCCGCTCGCGAGCTCCTCCACCCTGAGGACGCCCTCGATCCCGCTCGAGGGTGTGCTCGAGCTGCTGAAGACGCAGGCGCTCCTCCTCGAGCTTGCTGAGAAGCTCTCGGACCTGCGCAATCTGGACGTTTGGGGGTGGATTGGCTCTATCAGGACTTGGGGGGTTGGCATCTCGAGCTGGTGTAGCGTTGGCCCCTCCTCCTTCTTCGGTGGCCGCGGTTTCGTCGACGTCGTCCTACGGGTCGGCTTGTTCGTCGAGGTGGAAGCACTCCCGGGTGGAGTCGTAACTCTCGTCGGGAGAGTCCGAGTCGGGGTCGGCGTGGTAGAAGTGGGGGAAGGACCCCCTGCGCTCCTCCGCCAGGCGCCGCCGCAACGTGCCCCATGTACGGGGTAGTCCTGGCTCACCCGGTGAAGAGGTGGTGATGGGAAAGGCCGTCGCACGCGGCGGAGTCCCTGGAGACCCACCACGTGTCTGTATCTGCAATCCTGCGAGGGCGGAAGAGAGCCCTGCACTGTCGTGGTGCCCGCGCGGGAATGGGTCACGCGGTGGTGATGGGGTCGAGTGTGTCGGAGAGGCGACGGGGACCCCTGGGGACGACGGCGTGGCAGAGCCAAAGTCCCATTCGGAGGGGCGCCCACCCTCGGCCCACAAGCATGGGTCAGACGGATTCCTAGGAGGAGGGACTGTATCGCCAGCTGGGGCCGGGGAAACGTCATCCGGCACCTCGGAATCTGCATGACGACGAGCGCGTCAGAGCCGCTCACAGCCTCCTCCTGATCGCAGGCCAGAGGCGCAAGCGGAGGGGTCGTCGCCTGACCCTTGCTGGCCCCGTCGTATCGGTGCTGCTAGCGTCCAGGCCACGAGCGAAGGGAAAAACTATGAAGTGACCCTGGCCCATGGATACGAACCCTAGACTACCGAACCAGACGACGACGGTGAATGGAAACGGTGGGATGGTGGAGTCCATCTGAGAGAGTAGTTCAGAGTTGATCAACACGCAATTCCCCCAACCTGGCGTGCCAACTGTCGGTGGTATGACCCGGGGGTCAAGTCCACCAACGAGTAAATTTGTATATCGCGTGCTCCCTCTCTCAGACGTGATGCAAGATGGACACAAGGTTTATCCTGGTTCGGGCAAAGAAGGCCCTACGTCCAGCGGGGGGGGATGACTTGTATTATCTCGCACCCAAAGCATGCTCGTACAGGGGGGGGTACAAGCTGTGTTACACGGGGTTGCTCAGAGTGAGCTGCGGCCTAAGGCTAGCAGTGCTGCCCTAGGCTGCTGGTTTGCCACCCGAGGGGTCGATCGAGTGGCGGGGTGTGTATGCGTGGAGATCAGAGCTGAAGTCTGATGTCGAAGGTTGCCGGATCCTGAAATTCCCCCCCTTTATTCTACCTCAGCGTCCCCTTTTATAGACCAAGGGGAGGTCCGAGGGTACAGGGTCCTAACTGTGGCAGTATGGGTAGCGTGTCCGAGGCACAGTGTTGGCGGAGAGACGTTGAGCACTGTGGCGGCATGGCCTTCCCGTCCTTCTAGCGTCCCCGGTCGTGGTGGCAGTAGAAGTCGCCGCGGCACAGCGTCCGCAGATGGGCACGAATCCCACGGCTGAAGCGGGATGGGGCGGATGGGACGGCCCCCATACTGGAGTCGTTGGAGAAAGGGGTCAAGCCCCTCGGTCGAGGGGGGGGGTCGAGGCCCGCGTGGCTCTGTCGCATTCCCGAAGTCGTCGTTGAGGGCCGCACTGTTCACTTTCCGAGGGGTACTGCTGGAGTCCGTACTCGCATAGTGGCGACAGTGGCGGCACAGTTGACAGGAATCGGGGACTTGACGGGGAGTTGGCGGATTTGACAGCGGACGCGTGCGCCCATGTCGTTAGGTGGTTTCACTTTAACCCATGCCGGGAGCAGTTGGGTTAATCGAGCCTCTCATCCGGGGGTCGTCCGTTCGACCCCTGGTCCGTCGCTCATCGTCGAGGTAGGGTCGGAGCAGAGACGAGGTCGGAGAGGTCAAGGTAGAGGTCGGGGGGTCGTTCGTTCGACCCCTCGTCCGTCCTTCGTTCGTCGAGGTAGGGGTCGGGGGGTCATTCGCTCGCCCCCTCGGTCCGTCATTTATCGTCGAGGTAGGAGCCAGGGGGTCGTTCGCTCGCCCCCTTGGTCCGTCATTTATCGTCGAGGTAGGAGCTGGGGGGTCGTTCGTCCGACCCTAAGTCCGTCTCTTGACGTCGAGGTGGGGGCCGAGGGGTCGTTCGAACGACCCCTCGTACGTCATTCGGCGTCAAGGTGGGCCGGCCCGTGACTTGTCGCCACAGCTGGTGTAGAGGGGGCCCTCGAGCGATGTGCCATGCCTTACTGAGCAGTGGGCTGGTCCCTGCCTTAAAAATAGTTGCTATGTTTAGCGTTAATTTATCGAAGGGTTTAGGGTACCCTTACCTTCGTACCCGACACCAGTCTTCTGATACTCTTGGATATATCCAGTCTAACCACCGATGTTACGTGTGCTTACCCGACGTTCGGACTTCCTACGGAAGAGAGTGACAGGATCGGCAGGGGAGACTGTTGACACCGTTTTTCAACACGTGTCAAATGGGCTAAGGCTTGACTGGTCAGTGGCCGTTCTCCATCGGCATCGGGAAAATTTTGAGCCGATATTGCCGATGGAAGAGTGCTGCGGGAAGACCAAGTGCGTTGCCGATGGAGGCTGGAGCTTTGCCGACAAAGGTTAATTGGTGAAGTCTTGCTGTAGCTGATTGCCAATGAAGAGTCATTGCCGATGGCCGATGAAGAGTTATTGCCGATTGCCGATGGAGGATGGTTGTCGATTGCCGATGAAGGGTGGTTGCTGAGTGCCGATAGGGGGTGATTGGTGAAGACAGTTACAGCACAAGGTCGCTAATCGAAAATGTTGCCGATTGCCGATCGGGAAAGTGTTGCCGATGCCAATGGGCGAAACTTAGCGCTTGGTGGCAGCAGAAGGTTACCGATGGTCAAAAGAAGGAAGGCGCGGATTAAAGGGATCTGCCGATGGAAAGTTTTCATCGAAGAGAAGAATAAGGAAACAGGTGTTTTGTACCAGTATTATTATAGTAGTTTGAGTCCGACTCTTGCATGAGTCGTTTATTTTCCTTTAAAATAGGTGTGTTTTTTAGGAAATAAATATTGTTATCCGGCTCCTGCGCGAGTCAGTTTCCTTTAAAGTAGAAGTTTGTTTTAGGAAGGATATGTGTCGTGTCTTTGTACAACTCTCCATGCGGGAGTATAAATATGTGCCCGAGGGCTATGGACTAAAAAACACAATCCAATTCAAAACAAACCAATTTTATCTTATTCTACTTTTTATCGCAATTTACCCTTTTACTGTATTAGCTGTAGTTTTTTTCAACGAGTTCTTCAAGCTTTCGACGGGCTGCATCATCCTGATCTTCGTCAAATCCTTGCTAGTTCCGCGTGGGAGTACCTCTGAGCTTTGGCAATCCGGGCGCATCGCTGTTTGCCTCGTTCAGCTCTGCTCTAGTTACCCTTGATCAATCTGAGCCTTGACGTCCGGGCGCATCGCTGTCGTCTCGTTCGGTTTGTTCTAGTTATCATCCTTGTCGATTGGTTGGTCAAATCGACTGGCACGCCTCCGAAATACCGAGCTTTGGGTAATAGCCCGAGGTGTTCACAGATCTGACGCTTTTTGTGTCAACACCTCTTTTGGCATGCCCAGTGGGACCCGATTATATAAATATATTTATCATGACTAATCCAAGGAGTGTCATTGAAGTCTCCACAGCAGATCTGACAGGTCATCAGAAACAGGCTCTGGAGCAGGCAATGGAGGAATACAAGCGCTCATATCTTAGATCCTTCAGCCTAAACGGGATCGGCGAAGCAGTACAGAGGCAAGATCCGCCGTTGCCACGGCAGACTATTTTCTACGCCGATCCTGGTAAAGTACAAGATATAGTTAATTATGCATTAAATAATGTATTAATTAGCCAATCCAATGTGCTGTCCGATACCGTGTGCAATGCTGTCAAGCAAGCTTTCAAGGGACAGGCACCATATTATGTTGGTCCAGAGTTTCGTCAACTCGGATCGGCATCTGTTGTGACTCCATCGGCGGTTCCAAGGGTGTCCACACCAGTTACGAGCCGATCTGCCGGTGAGATCACGCCACCAAGATTGAGCCCAACGAGCATTACTCAGATGAACGCAAATCTGGTGGCTTCAACAATGTCTGGACTTGTAATCCAGAGTCAGCCAACTTCTGCCAGCTGCTGGGGATATGGTATGTCTCCAAGTCTATCTACTGATTCCAGATTGGTCCAAAATAACCATGCAGGGTGGAAGACTCCCATGGCATCGGCAACATCTGTACAGCCGATGGTTCCAGTGATGCATTATGCTACATCTTCTCCAACGGTGCAGTCGCCAACAGGGAATCTGCAAACGGCAATACCCAGAGGGCCGTACGCCCAACCATCGGCAAGTCACTTGCCGATACAACAAGGCACAGCAGTTGCAAGTCAACCCATGGCGGCTATGGTTCTTCAAACTGAAACACTTGCTAATCAAGGTAGCTATGCTGTTAATTATCCGGTGCCACAAGGACAACAGGCATCAGTTGGCTATCAGCCATCGGCAACTTCTTGGCCGATGCAACAAGGTACGCCGATGGTCAATCAATCTGTATCGGCAATGACTGCTCAAGTTGTGGTACCCGTGAGTCCAAGCGATCATCCAAGGGTACAACGAGAACAAGCATCAGCCAGTTATCAGCTATCGGCAAATGCTTGGCCGATGCAACAAGACGTGCCTATAGTTAATCAGCCTATATCGGCGAATTCTTGGCCGATGCAACAAGGCATATCGAGTGTCAATCAGCCTGCATCGGCCATGGCTGCTCAACCCATAGTACCTACAAATCAAAACTATCATCCAAGAGTGCAAGGGTTGCAAGGGTCAGTTGGCTATCAGCCATCGGCAAATGTTTGGCCGATGCAACAAAGCATGCCGAATGTCAATCAGTCTGTATCGGCAATAGCTGCTCAGCTTATGGTACCCGCAAGTTGAGGATATCATTCGAGTGTACAGGGGCTGCAAGAGTCAGCTAGTTATCAGCCATCGGTAAGTCATGCGCCGATGACACTTAATGCAGGTTGGATCGGCCAATTATCGATTCAGCAGCAATATGTGCAGCCTACGCGCCAAGTGGCAAGAGCTCCGCAGCGTCATCCAGCGAGTCTTCAGAATGAAGCGTCGGTACATCAACCGATAAGTCCTACACCGCAATACTCGCAAGTGTACAATGAGACATCAGTACAGCAACCGATGAATGTAATGCCACAACACAAACCAGTAACTATGCAAGATGGTCCATCGGCAATGCAGCCGATGCATGGTGTTCTAATGACTGGTACTGTGCATGCTCCAAACACTTCGAGTACTTTGATGTCGGAGCCTGAAGTACATCAACCTACTCAACCAGTAGGCTTTCAGAATTGTCCATCGGTTGATCAGCCGATGCATAATATTCAATAGATTGATACTGCAGATATGTCGGTTGCCCCGGCCTGTTCGTTACGATATGAAGTGGGCAAGTCTGCGCATCGGCAAGATCCAGGCACAAAGGTGTTTTCGACCAAGAAGATAGAACATTCAGGGCTGGACGAAGAGCCAAGCCTCGACACTGCTGAATTGGAGAAATTCACCTTCGATGTCACAGACGCCGATCAGGATGTTAAATCATTTGAGCCCATGGAGATTTGGGGCGCAAAGGTGCTCTTCGTTGGACAAGGGAGCTCTGAATCAGATGACGAGATGAACATCGACACTGTTGAATGGCCGAAAGATGAGGAGCCAGTACCTTGTGCGCTTGACCAGAAAAGAGCTAGAAAGTTCACCTTCGATGTCGCGAAGGCCGATGGGATATTTGACTTATTACTTCAGGAGGGGCGAATTAAGCTAGCCCTTAATCAAGTAATTCCATCGACCGAAGAACTCATGAAGACCAGGTACTGTAAGTGGCACAATGCAACTTCTCATAGTACCAATGACTACAAAATATTCAGGCAGCAGTTGCAGTCAAAAATTGACTCTGGACAAATACAATTTGAAAATCCCAAGGTCCAAAAACCGATGGAAATTAATCAGCACCCGTTCCCAAACAATATGGTGGAGATTAGTAAAAAAACCAGAGTGCTGACATCGGAAGCTGCCAGGAGAGACTCATCGGTAGACCCTCACCATCAAGTGCATGAGCACGACGCAAGAAGGTTTGCCGATGGCAGAAAGGGTAAGAAGGTTGCTGATGAAGGTAACAGTGCCAACAGGGCTCCTGGGGTTGTAATCACACACAAACAGTCAAGGCGAAATCATCGGCAATCACATGAAGAACGGTATCGGCAAGAAGAAGAAGAGCATCGGGAATGGCTTCGACACAACGACCACTGGAGGTGTCCCTTCTTCGTTCATTGCTGGGAGGAAGGCATCAAGCTGCCCACTGCCAATAACTGTCCAGAGTGCAATGGGTACTACGCTGCCGATCGGTCAGGTAAGAGACCTTGTGTTGATGATCAGGCACCTAGGTACGCCGGGCCGCTCAGGGAGAACAAATCGGCACATGACCGACTGGGGGCAAGCTCAGTGCCCATGATCGGCTTGGCAGGCGTGTGAACCAGGGGGAGCTGGAGGAGATGGCCAATGCTAGAGTGCCCGACGAAGAGAGATTCTCCAGAGATCCCAACATCGGAAGAAGTGCCGATGTAAGCGGTGGGAAGCAGCACCAACCTGTCTGGAAGACCAAGCTTTCTCCATGGTGCCCTAAGGGTTTGACTAAGACCCAGAAGAGGAGGATTCAGCGCTAGCGCTGCGACGACCTGCATGATAGTGCAGAACCCTCGGGAGAGAGGCAATGGAGGCCAAAGCGCAAGGATAAAGGTCCATTGACAGACGGCGATGTTTCGCCGATGGTCTAATCGAGGTCAATCTTGGACCTGTTAGTTTGGGGGCTGCACTCGGCAAACCGGCGATTCCAATTATTATACTTTGGGCACCTACCGATGGTTTGTGTATGGAACACCGCACTGCCGATAGATTCGTTAATTGCCGGGAGATGGTTGTAAGAATGATTCTGCTGCGCTTGCGCATGATAACTAAGTGTGTGTTGCATGCGTCCTGGGAGTTACTCGTACTTTTTGGTGGGCCTATCGGCATTGTCCTAATTCTGATTTGATGGAAGTATGAAGCCTCGTTGCCGATTATTGTTACAATCGGGCTAAATACCAGGGTCCGTTAATGAGTTGGGATTACTCAGGATTTTAACCGATTCGATAAGTTATGGTGTCGGTGATGATTGCCGATGACTGGGCAAACGAGTTTGCCGACAGTACTCTAGTGTGGAGATTGATTCTACCGATCAGGATTGAATTCTAGGTTTGGAAGTAGTTTCCTAATCAAGTCCTTATCAAATGAGACAATATGCTCCCAACAAAGCGTACATTCCAGAAACTCTCGAAGGAGTCGACGTATTGCGTGCTCGTTTGGATGCCGATGAAAAGAAATTATAATACATCGGTAAAAACATGTAAACATTATATTACAAGGCCCGAAATTAAGTATCAGAGTTACATTGTTGCCGATACATAAATTACAGCAAGGAGTGAATGACTGATATCGCACGCAAGCGAATCTGTTCTATCTCTTCCATCTCCTTGGCGTCAGCATCGGCAGAGCCCTCAACCGGCTTGATTTTCTTCTTCCATAGGATGGCTTATCGGGCATTCTGGTCCCTTTCTTGCCGCAGGACCCTGATGGAATCAGACAGTTGAGTTTTCTGCTGGTTGGCAGCCTTCAGATCCCCCTCAACCTTCTGTAACTCCGCCAGTAGCTCCTCCTTCTTTGCCAACAGTCGGGAGATTTCTTGATCAAGGTTGCCGATGGAGACTTCTGCTCGACCGATGCCTTTGTGCTTCTCATTGGCAATGTGTTTGAATTTGAGCTTCTCTTCCTCGCTCTTGGCTTGAGTGGCCCTATCGGCAATGCGACGGGTAAGCTTCTGGTACCGGATCTGCTTGATGTCGAGGAAGGTTGCCTGGAGAAGGACTTCTGCTACGTCGGCGGAGAGATGGCTTTGGATGTCCTTGAATGCAATCCTTGCTGCCGATGAGTCCTGGATGAGTTGAGACGTGTCTTGTAGCAGCAAGGAGAGCAGTTCTTCGAGTTTGGACTTGATTGCTGCCGATAAAGCTGGGACAGAGCTTTCCTCTTCCTCATCGTCGGGGACGTTGACTACAAAGGAGAACAGACTGTCTGCTTGAATGCGGCCTTGGTGTTCATCTTCGTCCTGAGGGTTCAGGCTGTAGGAGAAGAGGCTGTCCGGAGAGTCCTGAGCCTGAAAACAGAGTTAAAATATGCCGATTGTAAAATTATACTATGAGCTTTAAGGTAATTGACTTACCGTCTTGAAGCAGATCTCCTGCCTGGGGCCTGGCATACTGGATGGTCCAGCTTCATCCTGGACATCGGCAGCGGATGCTGATGACTAGACCCTTGATGGAGAAGCAGCCGACGCCGCTGGTGCTGGTATAGTTGTTGCCGGCGTCGCCTCCGATGTGGTGGTAGTTTCTTGTGATGGCAGTTCCACTCTATCATCGGGAACTTGGGTCGACGGTACCGATGCCGACGTCGCTGCTGCTGCGGAAGGTTGGGTTGTTTCTTCGCCGGGTAGTCTGGCCGACTGTGCCGATGACAATGCCTCCGCTATCGTGGCGGGTGGAGTTATCTCTTGAGCCGGGACGTCGTTCATCGGTTGATCAGGCACACTCACCGATGGAGGCTCTGCCGATGACCCGCCGATGGTTGGCGCAACTGAAACCGATGGAGGTTCTGCCGATGACCCGCCGGTGGGTGGTGCGATTGGGACCAGAGGCAGTCCTGCTGGTGGCGCATCGGCAGTTGATGGCGCGGTTGGAGCCGATGGAGAAGGAGAAGCCAGCCTCAGACGCCTCTTTTTCGTCGGTGCAGCAGCAGGGGAGCCGGCCCGCTTTGACGAAGACCGGGGGGCATCGGCAGCCGGGCTGGAAGGTGTTTGCCTGCTGGAAGCAGATGCCGATGACCATAGTGCCTGAAAATACAAAGCAAGTTATACAAGATAAATGTTGCCGATGAAACAGTATGTAATCGGTACAAGTAAAGATGAGTTTACTGCATAAATTCGCGTCAAGGCAACAGCGGCAGCCGATGTAGCCTGAGCTTTTGTAGGTGTCGGCGTAGGTACCTGTTGAGGCATGAAAGCGGCCAACGTCGGAGCTTTGGTGGCAATGATGGATATGGGGCCCATGTCCGAAGATTAAAGGGTCTACCACTGTTACTTGTCGTGGGGATTGGAACATCGGCCTGTCAGGCGCAAAGGAGTTAAATGCTGATACCGATGACAAAGATAAAGTAATAAAAGTACATCAGATGGCAGACTTACTGCGTCGTCAGGGATGATGTAATCGGCATCGATCAAGTGCCGATAGTAGTGTGAAGATTTGGCGAGTAGCTGACACTTCCACTCTTGCCACCAAGACTTGAATTCGTTGGTGATGAAGGAGGTTGGCGACCAGGAAGACAAGTCAAGGTCTGACATATCGGCATCGGCAGGAAGGCTGATGACTTTATTCCAGTCTAGATTGCTGGAGATTGTCTGCCTAGGTCTTACTACCTTAGAGAAGCAGAGCTTGATCGGCAGTTGGCCAAATGCCAGTTGTCTCGCTACTGCCGATGGGTAGTAGAACTCGTAGGATGGTGGGGCATTCTTCCTAGATCCAAAGATATTTACTGGAATAGCTCAGGGAGTAATGCTGACCCTCATGATTGCTTGGTTCTCGGGTAGACTCATATCAGTCAAGTTGAACAGCAGCGGGAACTGGTTGTGTTCATCAAGATATGGCCACCAGGTCCGTTCTGAGGAGGGGAGTCCATTGTAGAACTTCTGGAAATAGTAGCCGAAGTGCTCTGTATCGGCATCGGTACCTGGCAGCACTATGATAGCTTCTCTGAAGTTAAGCGGAGGGTGAGTTGCCGATTCGTCATCCCCATATCGGTAATCTTCCGATATATCCCTTGGGAATTGTTGGGCAAACAAGTCAAACTGGAGGGCCTTGTGCATGTGTGCATTCAACCACAGATTGACAAACCACCAGGGGCCTCCAAGATTGCCGATGGGTTCTCCTAGCATCAGCTTCTGCGACACTTGATGCAGTAATCGGTATACTGATCCAAGAAGATACCTGCCTAAAGGGAGCCTCGTTCCATCGGGAAGCAGTTCAGCCGCTAGGAGGTGCATGGTGGTCGGACCGATGGTTTTGCCGCAGAAGATGAACTTTTCCAACCACATGTTTAAGAAGATGGCGTGCTCCCGTTGGGTTATCGATCCGGTTTTCTGGTTCTCTTTGATGTAGCCCGTCCAACCGCCGATATTCCGAGTGTTCACCTTGTACTTTGATTTTCTGTTGAAAAGGCTAAGCGTATCGGCAGAGGTGATGTCCAAGCCAGTTAGCATGTAGACATCGGCAAGAGTTGGGGTAGCTGGTCCATGCCTGAAGAGGAAAGCGTTCATGCTATCGGACCAGAAGTATGAGGCTGCCATCATTAAGTTTTCGTTCTTCTCCATGTCGACAATTGAAAGCCTAATACACTGATCCAGGTTACGTTCTTGCCAGTACACTTGCTGTGATCTGACTACTCTCAGGTACCAGTTCTTCCATCCCTTAGTAGGCTTGGGCCATGAGCGGAATGTGTCTTTCCACAATCCTAGATCAAAACGCTCAGATCTGAACGGTACCCGGTTGGTTTCTGCATTGATGATGAAGGTGGGGTCTGGATTGCCCATTGGGCCTAGGCAGCTGAGGTTGGAACCGGCGAGTTGTATCACTACCTTATTGTACAGTTCCTAGGGTTCGAGGAAAAAGGGATGAATCAGAAAAAGATTGAAGATAAATCTAGATTTTTGCGAGGAGAAGAACCGTACAGGAGGCGGGGAATAAGCCTTATCTTTGGAATGTCGACTTGGATCGCCATTGGTCAGAGCAATGCTTGCAGTTCGTCCTTGGATTGCGGAGGAGTACTGTTGCTCGAGCTTGTGTTCTTCAGAGCGACTGGAGGTTGAAGACGAAGGCAGGAAGGTGAAAGTGAAAATGGGCTCGGGTAAAAAGGCGGTGTGGATCCCGGTAACTTTTATAATCCTATTCAGGGGCATTTTGGGGTTCCGATTCACACTGTGCAGGAATGTGGAGAGGCCTGCGGTAGATACGCGCGGTGATCGAGGTGGTCTGCAACTGTTTGTGCTACAATCGAGGGATTTTATTATTAAATTGCAGTTCCACACGCGGGGATCGAGGAAACCGTACATCTATCTCGGAGGTAACGGCTACAGTGGAGAGAATTTTGGCACGTAAAGTATTATACGCTCAAAAACTGGGGGACATGTGTTGACACCGTTTTTCAACACGTGTCAAATGGGCTAAGGCTTGACTGGTCAGTGGTCGTTCTCCATCGGCATTGGGAAAATTTTGAGCCGATATTGCCGATGGAAGAGTGCTGCGGGAAGACCAAGTGCGTTGCCGATGGAGGCTGGAGCTTTGCCGACAAAGGTTAATTGGTGAAGTCTTGCTGAAGCTGATTGCCAATGAAGAGTCATTGTCGATGGCTGATGAAGAGTCATTGCCGATTGCCGATGGAGGATGGTTGCCGATTGCCGATGAAGGGTGGTTGTTGATTGCCGATAGGGGATGATTGGTGAAGATAGTTACCAGCACAAGGTCGCTAATCAGAAATGTTGCCGATTGCCGATTGAGAAAGTGTTGCCGATGCCGATGGGCGAAGCTTAGCACTTGGTGGCAGCAGAAGGTTACCAATGGTCAAAAGAAGGAAGGTGCGGATTAAAGGGATCTACCGATGGAAAGTTTTCATCGAAGAGAAGAATAAGGAAACTGGTGTTTTGTACCAGTATTATTATAGTAGTTTGAGTTCGACTCTTGCATGAGTCGTTTATTTTCCTTTAAAATAGGTGTGTTTGTTTAGGAAATAAATATTGTTATCCGGCTCCTGCGCGAGTCAGTTTCCTTTAAAGTAGAAGTTTGTTTTAGGAAGGATATGTGTCATGTCTTTGTACAACTCTCCATACGGGAGTATAAATATGTGCCCGAGGGCTATGGAATAAAAAACACAATCCAATTCAAAACAAACCAATTTTATCTTATTCTACTTTTTATCGCAATTTACCCTTTTACTGCATTAGCTGTAGTTTTTTTCAATGAGTTCTTCAAGCTTTCGATGGGTTGCATCATCCTGATCTCTGTCAAATCCTTGCTAGTTCCGCGTGGGAGTACCTCTGAGCTTTGGCAATCCGGGCGTATCGCTGTTTGCCTCGTTCAGCTCTGCTCTAGTTACCCTTGATCAATCTGAGCCTTGACGTCTGGGCGCATCGCTGTCATCTCGTTCGGTTTGTTCTAGTTATCATCCTTGTCGATTGGTTGGTCAAATCGACTGACACGCCTCCGGAATACCGAGCTTTGGGTAATAGCCCGAGGTGTTCATAGATCTGACGCTTTTTGTGTCAACAGAGACGTCGAGGCCGGTGAGCATGTGTACATCGGCAAGTGTGGGGGTGGCTGGTCCATGTCTGAATAGGAATGCGTTCATTGTATTGGACTAGAAGTAAGAAGCATCAATCATCATGTTCTCGTTCTTGGCCATATCGGCAATGGACAATCTGATGCATTGGTTGATGTTGCGTTCTGACCAATAGAGCTGTTGTGACCTAGCTATTCTGAGATACCAATTCTTCCACCCTTTGGTAAGTTTGGGCCAGGAGCGAAAGGTGTCTATCCATAACCCTAGATCGAAGTGTTCAGATCTAAAAGGGATACGATTGGTTTCTGCGTTGATGAGGTTGGTCGGATCGGTATTCCCCATTGGGCCTAAACAACAGAGATGTTCTTGATCGGTAGGGATTACTATCTTGTTGCGCATTTCCTAGATCCAGAAAGTAGAGAAAGAAAGGGAGAAGGGATTGTAAAACAATGCGGAAGAAAAGAAGAAAAGTTATCGCAGAAGCAGTGAAGTTGATCGCCATGGAAGGAAGAATTCTTGCAAGGGGTCGCGCCTCCTGATGAGAGAAGAAACCGCCGGTGATTGCCAAAGTATTCTTCAGAGGCGATATTGGAATGAAGATGAGGATGTGAGCTCGGGGTGAAAAAGAGAGCGGGCGGTAATCTTTATAGGCCTAGTCAAAGGGCATTTTTGAATTTTCTTTTTACTGAGCAGAGATATGGAAGGATATCACGATGAATTTGTGGGATGATCGAGGGATTGTAGCTGTTGGCGCTTCAGTTGTGGGAGTTGTTGGTAATTTGCGATGTTGGTGCGTGGTAATCGAGATAATGGCCTAGGCATTTTTGGAGGGAAAAGATTACAATAGAGCAAATTTCGGCGCATAAAATATTTTATACTCTAAAATTGGGGGGCATGTGTTGACACCATTTTTGGTACAGGTCAATATGAGACCAAGTGTATTGATCGGCAAAGGGGCAAACACTGTTCCTCATCGGCATCAAGGTGTTGCCGGTTTAATTACTGAGGAAGTAGAAATCTGCCGATGGTGAATTTGATGGAAGAAGCGTCAAGGGAGAAAGAAGATGTGTTTTGCCGATAAGGAGGAATTGCCGATGGATACAGATTGATGTGGCTGATGTCAACAGGAAGTTTTCGATGGCAATAGAAGGAGATTACGGATTGAAGGAATCTGTCGATGGAAAGTTTCATCGTAAGGAAGACGGATAAGGAAACTGGCGATTTTATGCTAGTATTATTGTTTTAGTTTAAGTCCGACTCTTGCACGAGTCGTTTTATTTCCTTAAAAATAGGAGTTTTGTTTAGGTGTGAGTCGTGTCCATGTATAACTCCTTTTACCAAAGTATAAATATGTACCTAGGTGCGATATAGAAGATGAATCAATCAAATACAAATCTATTACTTTTTATATACTTTTCCAGCATCTACTTTTATCGCATTAGTTCTAGTTTATTCACGAGTTCTTACGATCTCGATGGGCTGCATCTACAAGACCTCCGTCTACTTCGCGAGTTTCGCTTTTTGAGCAATCTGAGCCTTGACGTCCGGGCGCATCGCCGTCATCTCGTTCATCGTTGTTCTAGTTATCGTCCTTGTCGATTAACTGGTCAAATTGACTGGCACACCTTTGGAAACCGAGTTCGGGTATAAGCCCGAGGTGTTCGCAGATCTGATGCTTTTTGTGTCAACAAAACTATATCAAATGGATGTGAAAAGTGCATTCTTAAATGGCTTCATAAATGAACTAGTCTATGTCAATCAACCTCCCGGTTTTGAGGACCCTAGATATCCTAACCATGTTTATAGGTTGTCCAAGGCGCTATATGGGCTAAAACAAGCCTCTAGAGCTTGGTATGAGCGTCTTCGGGACTTCCTCTTCAAGAAGGGATTCACTATTGGGAAGGTTGACACAACACTATTCACCAAGAAGCAAGATGGAGATTGTCGGTGTCTAAAATGGCGGGGTCTAGACGGCCAACGAGTAAATTTCTAAGCGTGTCGGAGATCGGATGGTTATGCCTGGAGAACACAAGGTTTATACTGGTTCGGACACGAACGCCCTACGTCCAGTTTGCTGCTAAGTCATGTTACCGAGCGCGGAGAGCTCGTAGAGGGGAGCTACAAGCTTTGGTGAGAGAGGGAAGCGGATTCACAGGTCTCGTGCGTATGAGGTTCGAGGTTCATTGTGAGAGCTCGCGTGGATGTGAGTATGAGTGTGTGTGAATGAGTTCAGAGAGTCAAGAGAGAGCCTTTGGAGATCCATTCTCCCCCTTTATACGTAGGGAGAGATGGAAGAGTATAGTAGAGAGAGGGAGAGTGAATGTGGGCCTGGTATAGGCTGTTGACTTGGGGGACACTCCTGGCTTCTGTTCCCCTTCCTTCCCGGGGAAGGCTTCGCCTATTGGCATGCCGTGGGTCCTGTTCGTCCTTGATGCAACTGTAGCCACGTGCTTTGTACTTGGGGGCGCTCCTGTTGCCATATTTGGGCATGGGCAGAGGTTGGCAGAACAGGGCTCGGTACCCCTACGTTCTGTCATACAGGGATGAATACACCTTAATCCCTGTTCAACTGTCCGTCGGAGGGATGGTGGACGTCGATCGGTAGTAGTAGAGCTTGTACCGCAAGGATTCTACAGGGGAAGGCATGGTGTTCCATGCTTGTAACCCCGATTCCCAAGGACAACTTTGTACTGTGGATCTTTTGACTATGGGCTAAAGTGCACCATGGATCGGGGAAGCCTCTGAGGTCAGGTGACGTCACAGATGATGTTACCCTGGCTTGGACGAGGCAGAAGAGCCCCCGAGGGTGGATGGCGTCACAGATGATGTCATCTAGGCTCGGACGGGGCGGAAGATCCTCTGAGGGAGTGTTATTGCCTTAGCCGGTTCGGGCGGGGAAGCCCTTGAGGACAGATGACATCACGGATGATGTCGCCCCCGCTCAGACGAGGCAGAGGAGCTCCCGATGAAGTGTCGTTGCCTTAGTCCTTTCGGGCGAGAATCCCCCGAGGGTAGATGTCGTCACAGGTGACGTCAACCCTGCTCGGACGGGGCGAAAGACCCTCTGAGGGAGTACTACCCTTTTGGTTTGGTTAAGGTGACAAGTCTCCGGGAGTGATGACATCACCCCGGCTCGGGCGAGGCGGAGGAGCTCCCGGGGATGATTTTTCTTTTGTGGAGTGCAGTAAATTGGGTACCCTATTTCTAGGTATCCGACAGTAGCCCCCGAGCCTGCGATGTAGTGAAGGACTACCACAAAGGCTTTTGAGAGAGCCTATGTGGTTTGGTTAGATTTTGGATTCCGGTGGGTGCGCGCGAGCGCACCCGCCGGGTGTAGCCCCCGAGGCCTTAGGAGAAAGGTTTTTCTTCTAAGGGCTTATCCGGTAGTCGTATACAGTGTTTGGCCCTTCGCCCCTTTCGAGAGGTGAGGAATAGAAGAGGATTGCCCCGTCCATGAGGGGTTAGAGCCTCGCTTGCACGCCAGCCCTGCTAGGGCGTACCATCATACTCGGGCTGACGCGCTCTGAAGTGACGAATCGGGACTGCGCAGAGCTGTCTTTCGGTCTGAGCGTCTGTCTGACCGGTCACTATTGGGTCTACATCGGCCTGGTTAGACAGCGCCTCTCTTGACCCAAAAGTAGATGCACCGTGCCCTCCTGTTTCAGGGTGTTGTGAATGTTTCGCCCCTGTGTGGTCAATTTTTTGAAAGACTCATCCCACACCTGCCGTCTACCTGGCCACTTATGGCTCTGCGGCGCTCCTACTGAAACGGACACTCTTGCACAGTGCGGTTTTTGCTAGGGGAGGTGGAGCGTTGTGGCTTCACGGGTTGTCTATTGCGTGAGTGCCCTGACGGGCTATAAATAGGGGATGCTAGCCGCGGGATGAAATATACAATCCCCCAGCAGGTTTGCCCTTCCTTCTTCCTCCGAGGTCTCGTGGGGGATACCCTTGAGCCACCCTGGTGGGCGGTCCTTAAGAGTATACCTGTTGACACAAAAAGCGTCAGGATCTACGAACACCTCGGGCTTATACCCAAAATTCGATATCCGGAGGCGTGCCAGTCGATTTGACCAGTTAATCGACAAGGACGATAACTAGAACAAGATTCAATCAAGACAACGGCGTTGCGTCTGGATGCCGAGATTGATGCTTGATCAGGATAACTAGAGCAGACCTGAACGAGACAACATCGATGCGCCCGGATGTCAAAGCTCAGAGGTACTCCCACGTGGAACTTGCAAAGATTTGACGAAGATCAGGGTGATGCAGCCCGTCGAAGCTTGAAGAACTCGTTGATAAACTATAACTAATGCAAAAAGGGTAAATTGTGATAAAAGTAGAATAAGAGTAAAATTGATTTGTTTGATATTGGATTCATCTCTTTACACGCAGCCCTTGGGCACATATTTATACTCCCGCATGGAGAGTTGTACAAAGACACGACTTGTATCTTTCCTAAAACAAACTCCTAACTTTAAGGAAACTGACTCGCGCAGGAGTCGGATCTAAAATAACAATATTATTCTTCTAAACAAACACACCTATTTTAAAGGAAAATAAACGACTCATGCAAGAGTCGGACTCAAACTGCTATAATAATACTGGTATAAAATCACCAGTTTCCTTATGCCTCTCCTTCGATGAAAACTTTCCATCGGTAGATCCCTTCAATCCGCGGCTTCCTTCTTTGGCCACTGGTAATCCTCCACTGACATTCAAGCGCTAAGTCACCCTGTACTCATCGGCACCCCATGCCCATCGGCATCGGCAATACTTCCCAATCGGCAACCTTGTACTGGTAACTTGTCTTTACCAATCAATCCCTACCAGCAATCAGCATCGACATCGGCAACACCTCCTCATCGGCAATCGGTACCAGCAATTTGCAATCGCCCTCTGGTGAGCCATTCAACTCCTATCGGCAACATCTGAGGCTTCTGGCTTCCATCGACAGCACACTTAATCTTCCCACAGCATACTCCCATCGGCAATACTGACTCATGATTTCCTGATGCCGATGGACAACGGCTGCTGATCAACACAAGACTTAGCTCATTTGACACGTGCCGAAAAATGGTGTCAACACATGACCCCCAGTTTCGGAGTGTATAATACTTTACGCGCTGAAATTCCCTCTACTGTAGCCGTTACCTTCAAGATAAATGCACAACTTCCTCGATCTCCGCGCGCAGAACCGCAATTTATTAATAAAATCCCTCGATTGTAGCACAAACAGTTGCAAACCTGACAATATCTCCTTGATCAGCGCGCACATCCATTGCGGGCCTCTCCACATTCCTGCACAGTGTGAACCAAAATCCCAAAATGCCCCTGAGTAAGCTTATAAAAGTTACCAGGATCTAATCTGCCTTTTTACTCCGAGTCCACTTTCACTTTCACATCTTCTGCCTTCGTCTTCAACCTCTGGCGGCGCCTTCGAAGAACCCGAGCTCAAGCAACAGTATTCTCCCCAATCCTAGGACGAACCGCAAGAACTCCTTCAGCTCCAATGGCAATCCAAGTCGACATCCCTAAGGTAAATCCACTTTCCTCATCCAATCTCCTGCTAAATCCTTTTCCCGCATGAATCCAGAATCTTCCCATTTCCTTTTCTGATTCTTTCCTTTCTTCTCTCTTTGAACCCTAGGAACTGTACAACAAGGTAGTGATCCCTCTTGAGCAGTCCAGCTTCACTTGCTTAGGTCCAATGGGAAATCCTGACCCTAGCTATCTGATCAATGCGGAGACCAACCGGATTCCATTCAGGTCTGAATGCTTCGGTTTAGGATTATGGAAAGATGCCTTCCGGTCATGGCCCAAACCCACCAAAGGGTGGAAGAACTGGTACCTTAGGGTCGCTAGAACACAACAAGTGTATTGGTCAAAGCGCAACTTGGATCAGTGTATCAGGCTCTCCATTGCCGATATGGAGAAGAACAAGAACATGCTGATGGTGGCCTCCTACTTCTGGTCTGATACCATGAACGCCTTCTTATTCCGACACGGACCAGCCACCCCTACCCTTGCCAATGTCCATATGTTGACCGGCCTGGACGTCTCCTCTGCCGATACCTTCACTTTGTTCAATAGGAAAGTCGAGTACAAAGTGAACACTTGGAATATCGGCGGCTGGACTGGCTATATCCAGGAGTACCAGAAGACCGGATCGGTAAATCAGAGAGAGCATGCCACCTTCCTGAATATGTGGCTAGAAAAATTCATTTTCTGCGGCAGGGCAGTCGGACCCACCACCATGCATCTTGCGACAGCTGAACTCCTTGCCGATGGAACAAGACTTCCCCTAGGCAGATATCTTCTTGGATCGATATACCGCCTTCTACACCAAGTAGCCAAGAAGTTACTGCTAGGCGAGTCCATCGGCAACCTCGGGGGTCCTTGGTGGTTTGTCAACATGTGGCTGAATGCGCAGATGTACAAAGCCCTTCAATTTGACTTGTTCGCTCAACAATTCCCAAGAGACATATCGGAAGATTACAAATGTAGGGATAATGAATCGGTAACTCGCCCTCCACACAACTTCGGAGAGGCCATCATAGTGTTGCCATGGTCCGATGCCGATGCAGAACAGTTCGGCTTATTCTCAGAAATTTTACAACGGAATCCCTGCCTCAGAACGCCTCTGGTGGCCATACGTTGATGAGAACAACCAATTTCCACTGTTATTCAATCTTACCGATGGGAATGTGCCTCAAAATCAAGTAATCATGAAGGCCAGTATTGTTCCCCATGCTATCCCAGTCAATATCTTTGGAACTGGGAAGAACACCCCTCCATCCTACGAATTCTACTACCCATCGGCAGCGGCAAGACAACTGGCATTTGACCAACTGCCGACCAAACTCTGCTACTCTAGGGTGGTGAAACCAAGGCAGACCATCTCCAGTGCCATAGACTGGAACAAAATTGTCAATCTTCCTCCTAGTGCCGATATGTCAGACATCGATCTATCTTCCTGGTCACCAACCTCCTTCATCACAAATGAGTATAAGTCATGGTGGCAAGAATGGAGATATCAATTGTTCGCCAAGTCATCACACTACTATCGGAACATAATTGACGTCAATCACGTCATTCCCGATGATACAGTAAGTTTTTCATTCCGATGCATTCCTCATTACTTTACTTCTACCATCGGCATCTGACCTCTTTATGCTTAAAAGGTTGACGATCCAATTCCTAAGATGAGCAGGAGTGGCAAGCCTTTTAATCTCTGAATGATGAACCCCCATCTCACTCATCAGCAATAACGCCCCCACGCTAGCTGCCTTCACCCCTCAGCAGGTACCCAAACCGACGCCTGCAAAAACCAAGGCTACATCGGCCGCCGCTGCTGCCCTGACGCGGGTTTTTGCAGTAAACTCATCTTCACTCATACCGATCATATACTATTTCATCGGCAACATTTTATTTTACATGACTTGCATTATATTTTCAGGCAATGAGGTCATCGGCAACTACAAGCACACAAGCATCTCCAAGCCCTGCTGCCGATGCCCCCCAGTCTTCATCGAAATGGGCTGGCTCTTCCACCGCCGCACCAAGGAAGAGAAGGTGTCTGAGATTAGCCACCCCATCTTCGCCATCGGCTCCAGTAGCCTCACCAACTGCCGATGCGCAAATGGCAGAACCATCCTCGGCTCCTACTACTGATCATCCATTAGACAACATCCCTGATCAGGAGGTGACACCACCTGCTGCAGCAGCAGAGGCGACATCGGCATCGGCACCAGCCAAAATCCCCGATGAGAGAACGGTGTCGCCAGCACAAGAGCCAGCCACCACAACAGAAGCAACACCAGCAACAACGCCACCAGCACCTACGGCGTCAACTGCTTCCCCAACAGAGGATCACTCATCGGCAACTGCTGCCGATCTCCAGGATGAGGCTAGACCCTCCAACATGCCAAGTCCTAGGCTCTTTAAGATGGTAAGACGGCTACCTAAAAATTCATAGTATAACCTTATGATCGGTACATTTAAACTTCTTCTTTTTCAGGCCCAAGACTCCCCAGATAGCCTCTTTTCCTTTGGCCTCAACCTCCAAGACGAGGATGAACACCAAGAAGGCCCCGCTCGAGCTGACAGCCTGTTCTCCTTCGCCATCAACATACCTGATGAGGATGAGGACGAGCAAAGTTCTGCCCCAGCAGTATCGGCAGAGGTCAAATCCAAGCTCGAGGCATTGCTCTCTCAGCTGCAGATAGATACATCCCAGCTTGTCTAGGATTCGACTGCAGCAAGGGCAATTTTCAAAGATATCCAAGGCCAACTACCTACCGATGCAGAAGAGATCCTCCTCCAAGCAGCCTTCCTTGAGAGCCGCCAACTGCAATACCAACGGGTCTCAAGCCGTATTGCCAACAGGAACGCTCAATCCAAGCTTATGGAAGAAATGCTTAGGTTTAAGCAAATTGCCGATGAGAAGCACAAGAACATCGGCCAAGTGGAAGCTTTTGGCACTGATTTTGAACAGACATTCATCCAACTATCGGCAAGAAAGGAAGAGCTGCAAGCTGAGCTAAGAAAGGTTGAAGAATTCTTGAATGCAGTCAACCAGAAGAGAGCCCAACTTCCCGACACCATCAAAGCTCTGCGACAAGAGAGGGACAGCAATGCCCGACAAGCCATCACTCTAAAGAAGAAGATCAAGTCGGTTGAAGGATCTGCCGATGAGGATGCTAGGGAGATAGCAGAGATAGAACAAATTCGCCTGCGTGCGATATCAGTTATCCAATCCCTATTGTAATTTGTTAAATTCCATCACATCGGCAAATGCACTCAACAATACTTGATTTTGGTTCTGTAATATAACATCAGCACGCTTTTACCGATGCTTATATAACTTTTTCCTTCATCGGCATTTCAACTGAGTACTATGCGTCTACCCATATGATAGGGTAATATTTCTTCAAGTATTTACCGTTGACGGCCCTAGAAAATGCAACTCCTTCGAGAGTCTCCAAAATATAGGCATTGACAGGAGCAAACTGTTTTATCCGATAAGGACCTTCCCAATTAGGAGACCATTTTCCAAACTTAGAACTCTTAGTCCCAATCAGTAAAATCAACTTCCAAACCAAATCGCCATCGGCAAATTCTTTTACCTTTACTTTCTTGTCATACCATCTGGCAACCCTCTTCTTATTCTCCTCAATGTTGATCAATGCCCTCAACCGATGACCTGCTAAGTCCTCTAACTCATCTTTCATCAGAGTAGCATAATCATCGGTCGTTAATTGATCTTGAAAAGATAATTGCCTAGAGCCAGTTTTAATTTCCCAGGGCAGGACAACATCGTGTCCATAGACCAACTGATACAGCGAGACTTTGGTTGCACCATGACAAGCCATCCGATATGACCACAAGGCCTCATTTAACACCACATGCCACCTTCTAGGGTTTTCTTCAATCTTGCGTTTGATAAGTTTAATAACTCCTTTATTAGTTGCTTCAGCCTGACCATTAGCCTAGGCATAATAAGGAGAAGAGCTTAACACCTTGAACCCCATACTAGCAGCAAACTCATCAAACTCTCTCGATGTGAACATGGTTCCTTGATCGGTAGTAATAGTTTGAGGAATACCGAATTGGTAAACACTTCAAAGTGGATCAGAAAGGAGTCCTATGGTTCAATCAGCGTTTGGTAGTACCTAAGGATCAAGTCTTGCGAGAAAGGATTCTCAATGAAGCACATAACTCAAAGTTATCGATTCATCCTGGTAGCAGTAAGATGTATCAAGACCTGAGGACAAGGTTTTGGTGGTCTAAGATGAAGTTGGATATCGCAGAACATGTCGCGTAGTGTGACATGTGTTGTCGCATCAAGGCAGTGCACATGAAACCTGTCGGGTTGTTACAACCTCTTTCTATACCTGAGTGGAAGTGGGAAGATATCAGCATGGATTTCATCACCGGTTTGCCTGCTACTCAGAAAGGAAATGACTCGATATGGGTTATCGTTGATCGGTTAACAAAAGTCGCTCACTTCATCCCAGTCAAAGTTACACATCGACCACATCAGTATGCAGAGCTTTATGTTCAGAATGTCTTAAGGTTGCATGGTATTCCTAAGACCATCATATCCGACAGAGGATCACAGTTTATCGCTCGTTTTTGGGAGCAGTTACATAAAGAGTTGGGAACAAAGTTGATTCGAAGTTCCGCTTATCACCCTCAGACAGATGGACAAACGGAACGAGTAAATCAAGTGTTGGAAGACATGTTGAGAGCATGTGTTGTTTCAGCAGAAGGATCATGGGAGAAATGGTTACCTTTGGCTGAGTTTTCTTATAACAACAGTTACCAAGAAAGCATTAAGATGGCACCGTTCGATGCTTTGTATGGACGCAAGTGTAGAACCCCTGTCAATTGGGTTGAAACAGGAGATAAGGGATTCTATGGTACAGACTATGTGAAAGAGGCAGAAGAAATAGTCCGCACGGTTCAACAACATATCAAGGCAGCTCAATCTCGACAAAAAGGTTATGCAGATCAAAGAAGGAGACCTTTGGAGTTTCAAGTTGGTGATTATGTGTATCTTAAGGTGTCACCAATGAGAGGTGTTCGTCGCTTTGGAGTTAAGAAGAAGTTAGCACCCCGATATGTTGGACCTTATCAGATCATCACAAGGAAAGGTAAAGTGGCTTATCAAGTATAGTTACCCCCAGAGATGAGTTCTATCTTTCCAGTGTTCCATGTATCTCAGTTCAAGAAGTGTATTCGAGTTCCAGAAGAAGAATCTGTTCCAAGTTCAGACATCGTGATCAGCTCAGACTTGGAATACATCGAAGAACCAGAAAGGATCTTGGATGCAAAGACAAGAGTCACCAGGAATCGAGAAGTGAAGACGTTCAAAGTTCTTTGGAGTCATCATGGTCCCCATGATGCAACCTGGGAGACCGAGGCCTACCTAATCGCAAACTACCCCGCCTTTTATAATCAATGGTACTAAAACTCAAATCTCGGGATGAGATTTCGTTAAGGGGGGAAGGGTTGTGACACCCTGTGTCAAGCTTGCATTAGGAGCATCATTAGCCACTAAGCACATCATTTCATTGCATTCATGTTTGCATATGCTACCATCTCATGTGTGTGTTTGTATGCTTTGAAACTAGAATTGAATAGGTGTTTTGTGTTTAATCTTGTGTTTAACCTGTTTAGTTAAACCTTGCTTTGCTTAGAGTAAAAGTGTGGTTTGTTTATGTTTAGTTACCCTGCTTAGTTTACCAAATAAAAGAAAATGGAGAAGGAAATCAGAATCGAGACAGGCTGAGTGCCACCCCTCGATCTCGACCCCACCGCTCGATGGGCTCGATGACGGACTGAGGGTCCGAGCAAACGACCCCAGGCAAGAGGCTCGACCGAACCCGAGGCTCGATCGACCAGTCAGTCTATCGACGCCCCACCCTCGAGTTCTAACCCTCGACGTCTACCCTCGATGACGGACTGAGGTTTGAACGAACGACCCCGCACGGAAGGCTCGACCGAGTCGGAGGCTCGATCAGCTGATCGACCCTACCCTCGATGTTGACCCCTCTCTCGCGCGCTCGACCGCACGCACGTGTCGCGCACGCCCGCGCGCACTCAGCGACCGCAGATGAGCCGTACGTCGGAGTCATCCGCCGCGTGGCCGCCGATGCCTGACCGCGGAAGTGGAACACGCCATCGCCGCCGCTTCGGCTCTGCGCCAACATCGTTGTCGCCGCTCGCGCTGTCTCACTCGAATCCGACTTAACGGCGCTAGGACCAAGTCGGCTTCGCTTTTCGCCGCTGACGTCCTGCTTCGCCGCCGCAGGCCTGCCAGCCGCCCTGCCGCGCGCCGCGCCGTCGTTTCGCAATAACGTCGCCGCAGTGCTGCGTCCGATCAGCGCCCCGCCTTGTCTCTTTCGCAGTCAAGCGCGAATCCGCGCTAACGGCGCGTCGACCAAGTCCCGCTCTGTTTCGTCGCCGCAAGCACGCCAGCGCCGCTGCCACCATCGCACATCGCGTCACGTCCCCTCTAGCAGCGCCGGTCGGCCATGACCAAGCAAGGAGGAGCGCCTATACCTCCACCACCTCCCGCACTCATCCACACTCATCCGCACTCGCGCAATCGCTCGCGTTGCCTCTGTTCCCGCCAACCGAGAGCTCCAAGCACCGCAATCGCCGTCTTCTTCAATCCACCACCACCCAAGCCCATGTGCTCAAATTCCTCTCGCCCTAGCCTTCGCTTTTGCCCCGCACCCACGCTGCTCGCCTTTGTTTCTTCAGCCGTAGACCCCAGTCGCCAGAACTCCTTTCACCGTTCTTCGACTCCGAGTCACCACCGCACTGATCAACTAGCGTTCGTCGTTCACCGTCTTGTCTCCGACGCCTCCATCTTCGTGGAAGCTTCGCCGGAGTTAACCGAGGTGAGAACGCCATTCCCCTAGCTTCAGTTCGACCCGTGTCGTCACAGCACCGTTGGCCGTGCGCCATTGCCGCCGCCGCGGAGCTTGCACGTGGCCAGGTTTCCACAGAGCCTCTCTGGCTCAGTTAGCCCTCGAGCCGCACTCGCCACATCACCACGATGCTCACACACCACAGCGCCGAGCTTCGCATCACTGATGATCGCCTTGCCGATGATCACACCGCCGAGCTGCACCACCACTGCACACCGTCGACCCCTCTTCACGGTCGCGCCAGTTCAACCAACACCACCAGTGGATGCGCGTAAGTCATCCCGAGCCTAGCACAGCCAATCCTACCGCCGAAGATTTCACCCTCGGCGAGAAAACGTCGATCAAACCGTTCTCTGTTTTCGATCGATGGTCGCTGGACCTCGAATAACCGAGGGTCATCCTCGAGTAATCGAGGGTCTTGCTCGACAGTCACGCTCGTCTGTTGCCTCGACGTGCCTCGAGCCTGTTCTGAAATGATTTCCTATTCTATTTTTAGTTGTATGCCATGCTTGCTTGTTTGTAGCTAGAGTTGGTAAAGTCTTGTTGCTAGTTTCTGTTTAGAACAAGTTATAGCCTGTTTATCCTGCTAGTTAGTAGCTCGAGCCTTAGTAGCTTTGTAGTAGTTCTCTTGGGGTATGCTTAGAATCTCGGTTAGTGTGTTAAATCCTGTTCAAGCATCATCCCTGCACCTTTCAGTTATTTATTTATGCATTGCAATCATTTAGGATCCGTGGAGGAACATCAGGAGCCCACAGAGATAGAAGTCTAGGAAGTACAGGAGCTGCACGAGGAGTACCAAGAGCTCGACACTAACCTTCCTGAGTGCCCTGACCACCAACCCTCCACCTTCTCTCAAGGCAAGCCCCGGAGCATTCTTAAGCCTCCCAGTTTTTACAATTTAATCTACTTGAGTATTTTACACTGTGATGCATTAGGTAATCGGAGTTGTTTGAATCCCAAATTGATGGATTACCTTCCTTGATATTTGTTTTACCTACCTTGTTACCCTGTTAATAATAAATTAAAAGCAACCGCTTAGCATGCTTAGAAATGATGGTTACCTTTCTTTTATGTTTCGTATTATCCCTCGTGGGTAATACTATCACAGTTGGCTATGTTCCCTATCGTGGAAAGAACCTATGGTAGTAATGAAATACGGTCAACTGGAAGGCAAGTGCACCAAGTGGTTTAGACTTGGGGGCAGTCCGTCCGTTGGATCGTGTAGGTTTGTACACGATGGTGGCCCTCTTACATCTTTGAATGCGCCCTTTCGCATAGGGGCCGTCGGGAGTGTCGACCCCGAAGCCGAGTAAACAGTGTCTGGGCCGGAGCTCGCTCTGCTGTGAGCACCCCTCTAGACTGTAGGCATGATCTGCCCCGTGGTGGCCATCTATTTTCTACAATTGGGGTGGACCAATACGAGCCCGCGTCGTTTACCACCTGGACTTTGTTGAGCGGTGACATATTGCTGACCCGACGGGGTAGAGCACATGTGTTTCTGTATTACATAGCTCGACGCCGTGATCTATGGCGCCGAGCTCGGCGCCGTGCTCCACGGCGCCGACCTTCCTGCCACGTTGGTTCTGGTCGCAAAGCTCCGACTAGATAGAATGGTTGCAATGCACGCCATGTTGCCCATAAATCATCCAATCTTTCATCGACAGTAGCATTGCCTTTGACTGTTGGTTCCTTAGTGATAATGAGCTTTTTTCCATTAGAATCTTCAGCTAACATCAAGTTTTCAATTGAGATATCGCCACGCCACGATTCACCCATGGCTAACCTGTCTAATAGACCACAAAGGATTGTGTCTACTGTTCGCCGACCATGGATAGTAGCTACTTCGAAGGTCTTGGCCTTGTTGCATACTGAGATACTTTTTGAGAGAGCTGAAGACTTGAGGACCTCACTGGCCGCTGTCAACCTGCATGTATATCAAGTATATGTCATTACAGTTCAGTGTATAGGGCATAGATAAAAAGAACAAGCTAGTGTATCAATACATCACCTTGTCGGCATGTTGTTGAAAACAAAAGAAGCATGACCTGCAGTTGGAACCCCACTTTCTATGAAGAATTGGTTTGCAGCTTGACGCAACCAATATTCATTGACGCCTTGCGCATTGCATAATTGTACCGCGAGCTCCTTGTCTTTCACTAGAATATCGTGAAATTGCACCTCAAGTTGCACTCCAACTGTGGATGCTTGCCCTTTATAATGAGAACAATCGTCCCTGGATACACCACAGTACCGAAAAGCAAACAAAGAATAAAAAAGGCTGCACAATAAAGAATATAATATAACATATTCCTACAAGCATCATTCTTCCACACCAATAATGCACCCATATGTGCATTTCATGCCTAATATTAAAAATTGATCACCAAGAGATTGATTAATCTCGCACGTTTCCTACAAACATAATCATATCTAACTCAATTTGTGACTTTTATTGAAATATATTGACACCTGCTTGTTCTATCGATTACTCATTTGCATGTGTTAACCAGGGACTGTGTCATAACCATGCTGGAATATAATGTTAATTAACCAGGGAACAATAATTAATGCACCCACCTTTTCAGATAGTTCAGCATCTTGGACTTCCACTTGTCCATCTCCACACTGGTAGCTGTCCCATGCCTTGTCAGCGCAGAATAGCTGAGCTTGGGCGTGCTGGCGCCTGAGGCTGAAGAAGTTGATTGCGAGCGTGGCCCAAGACTGAGCGAGGTCGGTGGAACATATGCTCGTCGACGCAGAGGAAGGTGTAGATTGTCCACTCGGGCTGCTTGGTGGGTTTGTGTAGAGAGGTCCTCACCGGAGGCGACGGTGCTGGGTGCGGGTGGACGCCCTCGTCCCAAGCCGGGGCCGTTGGGTCCTGAACTGTACTGAAGTGGCGGCCTCGACCCCGAAAAGGAGCTGGCAGCTGCGGGGGTACGCACAGGCCAGTGCGTGGAGCGCTGGTGCTCTGCCGGCAGGTTGAGGTTGTAGTTGTACCCCGCGCCGCCTCTTCCCATTGCGGCGGCGGGGTCGAAGGCGAAATGTTGGCGAGGTGCGGCGGGGTCGAAGGCGAAATGTTGGCGAGGGGCGGCGGGGCCGAACAAGAGCGGCGGTGCAGGGGCGACGAACTACTGCGGGAGAGGGTAGAACGCCGCTGCATCGACGGAGAGGGCACGGGAGCTACGGTTCACGAGTGGACGCTGGTCGACACCACCTTTGGTGTGGCTCCCGGTCGCGTCGTCGGCCCCATGGTCGGCCTCTCCGCTCTTCATGCCGCTCCCTGAACCGGCGGCGTCCCCCGCGGTCGCGGCGGCGGCATGAGGAGTCCCACTCGCGTCGCCGTCGCTCCCAGAGCCGGAGCCGCCGGTATTGCCCCCCATTGGCCGCGGCCGGTGATTAGGGTATTGTTTCTTCCCTACCTCGTCGGATATGGTCTAGGGTTTTTGGCTGGGACCGCTCGATCGATCGGGATTGGAGCGAAAAGGGACGGGCCGTGCCTTTCTTCCTGGCCTCTTCCTGTCCGCCGCTGCCGCCTGTCTCTTGTCTCTCATCAGGGAGCTACTTAGAGAGTGACTGACTGTGGTTTTGCTTGTGTGTTATGTTAAGTATGATGACTCTTGTCTTTGACTCTCCTTTCCTAATTATTAGTATAATAATAATAATAAAGTAGTACAACGAGCAGTTATCATTTTTTATTAGGGTGGGGTCCTTATTGTTAATTCAAGGGAAGATTAAGGTGGGTGGGGTCCACTCTTTGGGCGCGGCCTTCTAGCAAAATAAATAAAACAATAAAAATAGTACGTATTAACATTTCTTATGTGTTCTGATTTAAATTGAAAGTTGTTTTAGTTACTGTCCTAAATCAAATTTATTTAATTTTAACTAAATTTCTATAAAAATGCATGGACATCTACAATATTATCAATTAAATAATAAATGCATTTATGATGAGATTTAATAAATGTTGTTTAACGTCGATGTTCTTTTAAACAAATTTATGAAAGATAGAAAAGTTTTTTTCGTGGACAAAACAGAGACAAGTTTGACTCGTATTCATATCGGTTATGAAGGAGTAGTATATCATGTCGAGTTCAAAAAAAATATATTCATATCAGTCTCCTCCTTATCCACTGAGTAGTATATCATGTCGAGTTCAAAAAAAATATATTCATATCGGTCCCCTCCTTATCCACTTGGTCTCGTGTAGCCTCCAAATTTGGGTTATACTCTTCATTTTTAATTATAAGAAGTTTGATCACTCTGTCTTATTTAAAAAATTGTAAAAAAAATATTTCTTTTATCCTAGCCTACTTTATTAATAAAAATTCTTTTAAGAATAGCTTAAATTTGACTACATTTGTGCAATTTTTTTGAATAAGACGACAAAACTTATGGTAAAAGAAAAAAAAATCAAATGCCTTATACTTTAGAATGGAGAAAGTATGCCAAGTGATCTCAATGCAGTCACAAGATATCATGGACTGCTAACACCGGCATATCTGCGTCAATCAAATGTAAGGCACAGTAATAATACGTCAGCCTGATCGGCTGTGCTGGCTGTTGATGCGCTGCATTACACTTTCTGCAGCTATCTATCAGCAGCAAACAGTCTACACCAGCAGCTCTGGGACAACAGCTGATAGGATGTGCAGCTGCAGGCCTGCAGCTCAAACAGCAACAAAATCTGAAACGAGGGGAACCAATAACACAAAGCACAAACAGCAACAAAAATTTGAAGCGGGGGGAGCCAATAACACAAAGAGACAACATTAACACCTGACAATGACATCACAGCGATATTATCCCATCCACAAATTAGTCCATGGATAAAACAGCAGCATCCCAGCTTAGCTTACACACCGCTTATGTTGCATATATGTTAATACTAATAAATCAACCTCATCCATCTTCTGTGCACCATTATATTAAGAATACCTTACATAATAAACATGACAAATAGATAAAAGCTGGGGGCGAATCTAGCGTCTTCCATAGAAGTGAGTCATGATCTTCTCCAACAAAAGCAGCACACTACCCTCTGAACCACCGCCCTCCGCCCCAATTGGATAAACCCTTTCATCCCATCAGCATAGCACCACCATCACCCTCACCTTCAGCCATGCCTACCATTGCAGGCCGCCATGCTAGTTTCTTACCGGGCAATCCCTGCAGCAGAATCCCTTGCCGTTTGAGGTTTTCCTTTGTGCCTGCACGGAGCAACATGTTTTCTGTCAAACCAAAATCAGCTGAATAACATAACATGCTTCTTGGCACATATATTGTGAAGTGCCCAAAAGTAAGTGAGGAAGTTAAGCAGAAGTGCAAGAAGAATCTTGATGAAACAGCAAAGAAGAAAGATAAGCAGCAACATGATAAAGAGGTTAGGGAGAATGTGAAACTTGCAACTGAAGAGGAAGTGATAGAAGTTGAGTCACTTGCTGGAAGCTCAAGTACACCTCGCAAACTTGGACCCATGGACAAATTTACACATCCCATTGATCCCAAGTTAAACAGTGTTGAAGCTAAGAGGCAACAAAACATAAATGGTGCACTTTGGAAAGAGAGAACACACCAAGTGCAGCAATATGTTGCTAGATGGGTGTATACACATGGTATGTTATGTACTCAAGTAATTTACCAATCCTAATTGCTGCAGCCTTCATACTTGTTGTTCCAATCCATGACTTATTAGTGGAAAAAATGCATGCAATGTGTGGAGACCTTTTATCATGGTGAGGATGATAAGGAATATAGGGCTGTTAATGAGGACTTGCAAAAATTCCAAAAAAGACATGGATCCTTCTCAAAGAAGAGGGCAAGGAGCTGTGAACGCTTTGAGTTCAATTTGGGAGCCAAGGAGGAAAGAAGCCAACAAGTGTGCAGCAACAGCAAGAGGTATGTTCACTACTTAGTAGTGTTATTACTACTTACTACTAATCTTGCTCTCAGCAGCAAAAAATAAAATAAAAATAAAAAACAAACAAACGATTAATCACGTTTAATCTTCCTAGGCGCTAGTCAGTAGGCAGAATGTAATAAAATATATTAGGCTTCACAGTTTCTTTCTCTGCTAAGTTATTGCCTCATAGTCTGTATACAACCTCCCTCCCTCCCTCCCTCTCTTCTTAAGACAATGATGCTCAGCTCTTGTACACGTTTGGGAAAAAAATGTAATAGAATATACCACCAAAGTGATGTGCACTTTAAAGAAACCACCTTACTTGCCTCTTACCTTGAAGAGGGATTACTTTGCACTATTATCGAAATAATTGACAAAAAGTACTTCTGCTATGTAGAATGGTTCCCCCCTTGCCATTAAAATAATTGACAAAAAGTATCTCTGCTATGTAGAATGGTTCCCCCCTTGCCACTACCTATTGGAAATCACCCTACATACCAATTACAAGGAACATCTGTGTGCATCGTTCTTTTAAAGTAGACCAACTAACATCTTTGTTGCCATAATCACACAATGAAATTAGGGAAGCAGTAAAAGAAAGTTACCTTGAGCCATCTTTAGATATTTGGATATCCTACTATGCAGGTAGGCAAAACCCAACATGGAGTATCTACTTGCATCAAACTCAGCCACCTCTCTCAGTCTGTTATTCTTCATGTCTACAGTAATCACCCAAGCTTTATCATCATCAAACTCGATTTTGGCCATGAAGCAAACAGTATGATCAGTATCCAAGCTGAGCGTGGGTTGCGATATGTGAAGATAGTTTAAGGATGAGAAAGGCATGTCATCAGGGCCGCCAAGCTTTGGAAGGAGATGAAAATTGAGGCAGTCTTCAGTGTCCATCTTGAAGGATTCCGTGCGGCAGACCGGTTCCCAATTGTCATCCAAAAGAGAGCAAGCGGACACTGGCCTGGTGAACATGGCAGACGTCCAACCACCACCATAGAGTCTACACTTGCGGACATACTTAAAGTGACCATTGACAACAGCAATGTCTCGAGAAAGGCGGGCATCGCCCGTGATCATCGCGCCTTCTTGTCGGTGTGGAAGCTGGACATAGCGAAGGCAGGGCTGGTCTTGGACTCGAGACAAGTCACAAAGGAGGATGCCCCTCCAGAGATCAACAAAGGCTATGGTGGCATCCTCCCCTCCAACTGCGATAACCTTGGTGTTTATATGGAGAAAGTAGCCTTCTTCATTTTAGTATTTCTGGTAGTGTTGATCCGACAGCGAGACCTTGATGGCAGTCCAGGTTTGGAGCTTGGAGTTGTAGAGGTGGAGGATGAAGTGACCGCGTGCAACCCCAGACTTGTCGTATATGTCCTGAGGGAGACCAGCGACCATGTAGTGGGGGCGCAGCAAGGAGAGGCCGCCGCCGCCGCTGCTCCCCTCGTGGTCGTCGCGGCGGTTGGCGGTGCAGCTCACAAGGCCAACCTGGTAGTCATTGAAGCCAACCTGGAAGCCATTGAAGCCGTAATCGTAGTAGGGTTGGGGCGCCCGATACGCGTGAGCAACGGCCCGCTGTCGCCGGCGGGCTGGTAGACGAAGAAATCGAAGGCGTCGGTCCGGTGCCGGTCCTTCCCATCGCTGGCGGCGATGCGGAGGAGGACGAGGTCCTCATCCGTGGCGATAATGTCAGGCTCGACGGGGATCATCTGTCCCTCCTCCTCCTCAGTATGGTGGTCCTCTCCGCCGCCGCCGCCGGCGGCGAGGCGGGGGCCGCGGTGGTGGCAGAAGACGCAGATGTAGGAGACGCGCGGCGGAGTGGCAACGAAGAGGGTGACCTGGACCTGCCCGTTGCAACTGCAATCTGAGAAGGCGGTGGTGTTGTTGCGGCGGTCGGCGACGTAGGCTTCGTTCTCGATGAGTATCCAAGGGATTTCATCCTCGTCGCCGGCATCGGGGGAGGCGACGGCTGTTTGTTTGCTCAATCTAAACAGGGCCATGGATGGATGTGCTGCTGATTTGATTTTCTCCCACGATTCCTTGGGATTTTGTCGAACCCTAGCAATGGATTTTGACTGGATCTATCGGCTCGATACGAGAGGAGAGGTCGGCGGCGGCGGTTCGGTTCGGTTCGGACACTCAGCCAAGCGAGAAAATGGAAATTTTACCCTCACGGCAGCTAGGCCTGGGCTTCGCTAAAATGTCATCAGTGGGCTTGCCTTTACAAAGGGGATGCTCAACGCTATTTTGCCATTTCAATTTTGATTTTTTCAGCTCAATTTTGCAACTACTCTGACTGTTTTACCCTTGTCTTCATACCTTATCCTCGCCGTCGGGAGCACCACCCGGTGGCTAGCGACCTCGTGCCGCTCCTCCCTAGGCGAGCTTCCTACCCTTGCACGGAGGACCGCCGCATCGACTGGTATGCGACGTCCACGTCGGATATCGCAGCGGCGGAGGAAGATTGTCATGGAGGTCGATGCAGAGCCGCCAGCAGCGCCGATTGACCCACCCAATGGAGAAGCTACGGGAGGCGACACGTGATGGCGCGAAGCAGCGGCTCGCGTTGTGGACACGACGTCGCGTGTTGCTACTCCCTAGAGCCGACACAGCCCGTCTGCAGGGGCGCCGATGTGGGAAGGGAGCTGCTGGAGGCCCTGGAGCTCGTCCCAGGGAGGAGCGACCCGGGGTGGTGGTCGGCGGTGTCGTGCCCCGGTTCTGCTAGGGGTGGAGCGACCTACTTGCTCATCGCCGGTGTGGGTAGGGAGCCGCGAGGGTTTCGGCTTACGGGCAAGTGTCGGTGGCGTGGTTGGGGAGGAGCGGCCAAGGGGCGGCGGCGGCTCACCCCTGGACGGCGTGACGACAGAGAAGGGAAGGAGGGGTAAAACGGTCGGAACTGATGGAAGTGTGTACTGATATTTTTTTAATTAGTTTAAAATTGTGAAATGGCAAATTAGCATCGAACATTCTTTCACAAAAGAGCATTTTAGTGAAGCCCACAAACTTAATGGCCTTTGAGCGAATCTCGTGTTGCATGACTGGAAAAATTCTCATTTTCTCCATTGTTGGTGTTTCGAACTGATGACTAGTAAATTTGTATTTGCGCATCTAACCCAAATGGTGAGCTCCGAGGACACAAGGGTTTATAGTGATTCGAACAAAATGTCCCTACGTCCAGTTTAAGGCTGGTCGTCTTGTGGACTCAAGTTTGCAGTAGGGATTACAAACATGCGAGGAGGGGAGAGGCTCCCAAGTATCCGGTGAATCGAGCTCAGTTCGTGTAGGTGCATGGCATTTTCGTATGTGACTGTCCCCACGATAGGGCTTCCTCCTTCCCCTTTTATACCTCAAGGGGAGAGGGCGAGATGCCAGTTACATGGGAGAGACATGAAGGGCGAGAAAAGAAAAGGAGCTCTCGGAGTCGCATCATCTCCTGCTTATCTCGTTGGCCTCATCCGTCTTGTAGACGACGATAGGGACGACTCCACGTCGTGGCCCTGTGCACCACTGGCGTCACTAGTTGATCGTGGTGCCTTCGTCCAGTCTTGATAGATGGTATGGGCAGCGGATCAGCATAGTGTTGAACTGTCCGATGATGTGAGCAACGTATACTCCCAGGTGTGACCCATCACAACCATGGGTTGTATCGAGGTGTCACCACTACCGTCTTGGTGTTAGAGGTTTGACCCAGGCTCGTGGTTTCTCATCTGTAGTGGTTGGGGACATGATGGTGTTAGAGGTTTGACCCAGACTCGTGGTTTCCCATCTGTAGTGGTTGGGGACAGGATGAGACCTGCACTCCTATTTCCTTAAGGGGTCAGGCGAGTCCGACCCTGCACCTTCGAGGTCGGGTGAGGCGGAGTCCCCCTCAAGGGGTTGGCCGAATCCGATCCCACGCCCTCGGGGCCAAGCAAGGCGGAGCCGCCCTCGAGGGGTCGGACGAGACAAAGCTCACCCCCTCCTCCTGATATATATCTAGCCTTTGTAAATAGAACAAGTAATATTTGTTTCTAGTTTTCTTCAAAACCACATGTGTAGTTTGTAGAATCATTGACCCTTGTGTTTAGGCGATTAACGACAATACTAGATCACTATGACTAACGTGTGTTTTGCAGATACAAAGTCATTTATGTTAGGTCATGAGTGATGCATTTTGAATGGGCTTAAAGGATATTCATGCCCCCAAGATGGAAATCGTTTCGGTTGCAAAGGATGGAGATACTCGACGAAGACTAGGCTAGTTCTTAGTGCCATAAGGTTGAGAAGGGCACTAAGTATAGCTAGGGCTTTTGTTTTTCCTTTGACCGTACTATAAAGAGGGGTATGAGGTTAGTAGCTTGACCTAGGAGAGTTTAGGAAAGTGGGTATATACACACTTGTCACAACTAGTCCTAGAGATCTTGCTTTCAGCCCTTGATAAACCCTAGAAGTGGTAGGAGCAAAATCCCTTGAGAAACCTCAGCGAAAACGGTTGAAAGAGAGGGAGAAAGAGGCTCCGGACCACTCTGCTAAGTGAGCACCGGACCAAGGAGAGTAGTCCGGTGGTCCCTCACTTAGGCAGATTCTCAGCTCGAGGAGCTCCGGACCACCTGTCTGGAAAGCACCGTGTGACGGAACCGCCCAAATTATAAGAGATCAAGTGCTAATGTAGCTGACTTAACTACCATTTAAAACACTTGAGCCCATATAACCCCGGTAGTCCGGAAATCTCGAAGGATTTCTTACATCAACTCAGGATCGCGTACATTTAGGGATACACATTTGAACGAGTCACAAATCAACCGGAAATACTTAAAGTACGAAATAAAGTTATTACAACACTTTGTTCCAAAT